>SNVD02004456.1:0-201681 GCA_013180625.2 Boswellia sacra | reverse complement strand
GAGACTAATGCATGTCCTAGAAAATTGCAAGAGCCACTAGTGCTCTTTCTATCAAGAAGACTTCCAGCAAAGTCCGCATCCGAATAACTAATTAGATCAAAATTATCACACTTAGGATACCAAAGACCTAGATTTATGGTTCCAAGAAGATATCTAAATATCCTTTTGACAGCTTTAAGGTGAGATTCCTTTGGACAAGATTGAAATCTAGCACAAATACACACACTAAACATAATATCAGGTCTACTAGCAGTTAAATACAAAAGAGAGTCAATCATACCTCGATATTTTGTACCTCAACATCTTTTCCTTTCTCATCTTTGTCAAGCTTGGTTAATGTACCCATAGGTGTGTTATATGTCCTTGAATTATCAATGCCAAACTTCTTGAGAAGATCTCTTGTGTATTTAGCTTGATTAATGAAGATCCCATCTATTGATTGCTTGATTTGAAGTCCAAGGAAGAAATTAAATTCTCCCATTAAGCTCATTTCAAATTCTTGTTGCATGCACTTGGAAAATTCCTCACACATAGAGACATTAGTAGCACCAAATATAATATCATCAACATAGATTTGAAAAATTAATAAATCATCATTTTTTGGTTTAACAAAAAGAGTAGTATCAACTTTTTTCATTTCGAAACCATTATCAATGAGAAATTTGCTCAATCTATCATACCATACTCTTGGTGCTTGTGTCAAGCCATAAAGTGCCTTTTTGAGTTTGAAAACATGGTTTGGAAAATCATGATTTTGAAAACCAAGAGGTTGCTCTACATATACTTCCTCCATAATGTAACCATTTAAAAATGCACTTTTGACATCCATTTGATATAATGTAAAATTTTTATAACATGCAAATGCACACAACATTCTAATTGATTCTAATCTAGCAACCGGTGCAAAAGGTTTCCTCATAATCAATACCTTCTTCTTGATTGTATCCTTGAGCAACAAGTCTAGCTTTGTTTCTAATAATGGTGCCATTTTGATCTACTTTATTTCTAAAAATCCATTTAGTGCCTATAATAGAATGATTTTTGGGTCTAGGGACTAATTCCCAAACTTGATTTCTCTCAAATTGATTCAATTCTTCTTGCATAGCCAAAATCCAACTTTCGTCATTTTCGACTTCTTTAAAAGATTTTGGTTCAAATTAAGAGACAAAAGCAAAATGATTACAAAAATTCTTAAAAGAAGATCTAGTTTTCATACCTTGTGATGGTTCACCAATAATGAGATCTTTAGGGTGAGCTTTTGGATACCTCCATTCCTTTGGTAATTCTTGGGAAGAATCATTTACTTCCACAAGCTTTTCTTGTTGAAGTTGCAATTCATCTTGGCTCGTTTCATCAAGCCTTGATTCCTTAATTTGTCTTTCTACCTCAACAATATCATCATCTAAATTCTTTGAAGAAATAACATTAGTTTCATCAAATTCAACATGCATAGATTCTTCAATAGTAAGAGTCTTTCTGTTAACAACTCTATGTGCTTTACTATGGTTGGAGTAGCCAACAAAAATTCCAACATCGGCTTTTGCATCGAATTTTCCAAGGTTATCCTTGGTGTTTAAAATAAAACATTTACATCAAAAAACTTTAAAAAATCCAATGTTGGGTTTTCTCCCTTTCCAAAGTTTATAAGGAGTTTTCTTTATTAAAGCTCTAATATGGACTCTATTGATTATAAAGCATGCGGTATTAACGGCTTCGGTCCAAAAATATTTTGGCAAATTATTTTCAAGTAACATGGTCCTAGCCATTTCTTGGATAGTCCTATTTTTCCTTTCAACAACACCATTTTGTTGTGGAGTTATAGGTGAGGAAAAATTATGCTCAAAACCATTTTCATCACAAAGATTTTCAAATACAACATTGTCTACTTCACCACCATGATCACTCCTAATGGACACAATAGAATACCCTTTTTGATTTTGGACTCTTTTTACAAATTTTGAAAAAGCTTGTATGGCCTCATTTTTAGTTTTCAAGAATAACACCAAGTGAATCTTGAATAATCATCCACAATAACAAAAACATAATCCTTTCCACCAAGGCTTTGAGTTCTTGATGGTCCAAATAAATCCAAATGAAGTAATTGTAGAGGTTTATTTGTTGAAATAAATTTCTTTTGTTTAAAAGAAGTTCTCAATTGTTTTCCAAATTGACAAGCATCACAAATCTTATCCTTTTCAAATTTTATTTTTGGAAGACAATCAACTAAATCATTTTTAGAAATTTTTGAAATTGTGTCCATGCTAGCATGACCTAACCTTCTATGCCATAACCAAGCATCATGATTAACAATGAAACAATTTTCTACATGATCATTAACATCAATACAATTGTATAAATATTACCACATCTATTACCAACAAATAATATCTTATTGTTACTAACATCCTTAATCCACACATCTCTTAGGCTAAAAAGTAACAAAATATCCCTTATCACACAATTGACTAATGCTAATCAAATCATGTTTCAAACCATTAACAAGCAAAACATTTTTAATAATAGATGAAGAAGGGTTACCAATATCACCATGTCCGATTACCCTTCCTTTGGCATTATCATCGAAGGTCACATATCCTCCTTTCTTCATGATTAATCTTGAAAATTTGGAGGCATCTCCGGTCATATGCCTTGAGCATCCACTATCTAAGTACCACTTGTGTTTGCCACTCCTTTGTCTCTACAATCAATATTCAAGGAGTAACTTTTTGGTACCCAAAAGTTCTTGGGTCCTTGGGGGTTAGTTTTGGTACTTTTTGGAACCCATATTTGTTTCAAATTAGGATTTCTCTTAATATAGCAAGAATGCACTTTGTGTCCTTTTCTTCCACAATAAGTACATGAATGATTAGGATTATTGCTAGAAGATGCATGGGCAAAATAATTTTTAAAATACTTTTGATTTTTATGAGTTTTATATCCTAAACCTCTTTTATCAAAAAAACACCTTTGGTTTTATAACATAGAATTCAAATTTTTTGTGCTTTTTGTAAAACTAGCAACAATATTTCTTAAGTCATTATTTTCCTTTTTCAAAATAGCATTTTGTTTCTCCAATTTATCAAAATCCTTTTGTTTTAAAATGTCATTTTCAGTTTTTAATAAATGTATTTGACTTTCCAAACTTTCAAAATTTTTTTGCTTTATAATTTCATTTTCATTTTCTAAAGCTTCATTTATTTCTACCACCTCTTCTAATTGAGATAACATGATTTTTGACTTCTTTTGAAAGCATTAATTTTTGAATTTTGCTTATCAACTTGCACATGTAAATTTTGGAATGCTTCAAGTAATTCATCATATGAAAGTTTAGGATCATGTTTTAGAATACTTATCTCATTTTCTCTTAAAGCCATGAAGCACATGTTTGCCACATCGCAATCTTCTTCTTCATTCTCCTTCAAGATGATTTCATGAGTAATGAGAAAACCCATAAGTTCTTCTAATGGTAGTTTGGTGAGGTCCTTTGCTTCTTGAATTGCCGTTACCTTTGGCTCCTAAGATTTTGGTAGACACCTAAGAATCTTTCTCACCATTTCAACATTAGAATAAGATTTACCAAGAGATTTCAAACTATTGACAATATCCGTAAATCTAGTAAACATTTCAGAAATTGATTCATCCGATTTCATCTTAAAAAGGTCATAACTATGAACCTGTCTCTTATACACATCTAGATGTGTATAAGAGACAGATATATAGCAACTCACAAGAGAATATGATAGTACTTTTTATCATTTTGCATTATTAATGATATTAAATCATTGTGTCTATCTAGAGCACAATATAACATATTCATAGCTTTAGCATTCAAACTCAATTTCATTTTATAATCTTCACTAAACTCTTTAGGTTCTTTAAGCATGCTTTCTCCATTTTCAATTTTGGTAGGAACAAAAGGTACTTCCAAAACAATAGACCATAAATCATAATCAAAAGATTTCAAGAAAATACTCATTCTAGTTTTCAAATAAGAGTAATCACTTCCATTAAAAAATGGAGGTCTAGAAATAGAAAGCCCCTCAACATATGAAGTTGAATTAAAAGTTGCCATAGCTCAAAATCGGTTAAGATTTAAAAAAATGAGCAACCTTACTCTGATACCACTTGTTGACCCAGGTATGGCAACCCAAGAGAGGGGGTGAATTGGGTTTTTATTTATAAAAACGGATTTAGAAAACTTTTCTTGAAAGATCAAAATTATTTAAATCTTTCTTTAAGAACAAAGGTGAAGAAGATGAAAATAGAATGCAATAAAGAGAATGGCAATAAAGAACAATCACAAGTGCAAGTAAATGTAAAGAGGAAAGGGATAGAGAGAGTGCAAACTCAATTTACGTGGTTCGGCAAACCTTGCCTACGTCACGGGCTCCTAGCTCCACGAGCTAAGCTTTCCACTAAGTTGTAGAAATCTTTACAACTTGCTTGATGAACAACTCACCAAGACTTTTTCCTTCAACTCTTGATAACACCACACCAAGAATTCTTCTTGATGAACAACCTCACCAAGGCAACTTTCTTCAACTCTTGATAACACCACACCAAGAGTTCTTCTTGATGAACAACCTTACCAAGGGAACTTCCTTCAATTCTTGATAACACCACACCAAGAGTTCTTCTTGATGAACAACCTTACCAAGGCAACTTCTTTCAACCCTTGATAACACCACACCAAGAGTTCTTCTTGATGAACAACCTCACCAAGGCAACTTCCTTCAACCCTTGATAACACCACACCAAGAGTTCTTCTTGATGAACAACCTCACCAAGGAAAGAGTTCTCTCAAGGATAACTTTTATCCTTTACAAGATGATCTCACTCTCACCACAATACAAGGACAAAGAAAATTTTTACAACAAAAGTACAACTCTCTTCAAAGAGTAGATAAAGAATATTAAAGCTCTCTAAACTTGATATTTCTCTTATTTGTGGCTTGATAGATTCTTGTCTCTTCTTCTTGTTGAATGCATGGGAGAAGGGCTCCTTTTATAGGCAAATGAGATGAACTTAATCAAGTGAAGACACCAACTCCAAATTTTCTGCCCACCATAAAAACCGTAATCTTGTCTTCCATTTTTGTCAATGTTCCGTTTGAAATTTGAAAATCTGCAAAACATAAAAGATTTTACATTTGATTAGATTTCCAACGCATCAAGAATCAAGTCATTTGGATATCTGTAGCTCAAGATATGGCCAAAAAACCATTCGGTGCTCATGTGACTTGATTTTTCTTTCTTGTGTCAGTCCACCAAATTGAATGATAATTCTGTCAGCCTTCCGTTTGAAATTTGAATTTCTTCAAAACATAAAAGATCTGCATATTTGAATAAGATTTCCAAAACATTAAGAATCAAAGCATTTGGATATCTCTATCTTAAGATATGGCCAAAACACCATTCGGTGCTCATGTGAGTTGATTTTTCTTCTTTGTGTCAGTCCACCGAATTGCATGTCAATTATGTCGGCCTTCTGTTTGAAATTTGAATTTTTTCAAAACATATGAAATGTTCTCATTAATTCATCTTTCCAATGCCACAAGAATCAAGTCATTTTGATTTTTCTAACTCAAGATATGTCTAAAGGAGTATTCGGTGCTCATGTCAACTGCTTCCATTTGTCTTTCAATTGCATGATGATTTGGACAACCTTGCACTTGAAATTTGAATTTCATTAAAACATATGAAATGTTATAAATTGAGTAAGCTTTCCAAAGGCTCAAGAATCACATCATTTGGATATTTGTAGAGATATATATGACCAATTGATTGAACATTGCTCATGTGTCACATTCCTTGAGTCAATCCTTGTTCTTAAACTTTGGTGCCTTTAACATGTAGTCTTCTCCTTAGCTTCAACACTTCATTTTAATAAGCCTCTTTTTGATTTTAAAATTATTTCAATGATCTTACTCTTGCACATAAATAAACATGTTAGTAAATCTCGATTAATCAATGTGTATTGTTATCATCAAAATTATCATGTAGCCTTAGGGCTAACAGATAAGACATAGAGAACTGATGGGTCACCACCTAGGTAATTAACCACAAAAAAATTTGGATGACCTAACTATCCATGACCCCTTCAGAGCTAAGTTTATGAAGTTAGGTATGGGTTACACCCGCCCGGACGTTGATCCGGACTCCATTAAGGGTCTACTGAGTTCTAAGTTCTAAGCCACTAATGTTCTCCTATCTTGATCCTTTGTTTTGTTACACAAACAACTGCTTTTATCTATTTATTATATACGGGGTGATAACAGTTTATATACATTCATGGAAAGAGGGAGAATAGTAGATTACATTTTCATCAGACATCAGGGATGAGGTTGAGGATTACAACATTCTCTTATAAAAATTGCAATAGAGTAATTCGAACGATTGAAGGAGTTTCAAGTTTAGTTCTCTATCATTAAACAAAGGCATCAGTAATAACAAGTGTGATTAAAATAAATATTAATCTAAATGTGTGATTTCTACATAATCATGGCATCATTAATCATCAATCAAGAATACTAAGCACGTATAATTATCATCTAAACATTACATAATTAACCACTAATTAACTATTAGTTAATAACTAATCAGGCATAATTAGAGACTAATTAACCACATAATTAACTACAAAACATGTTTAATTAAACTGTTAATCCTAAACTAAACAAGGCAATTTGCTACTAATTAAGTATCGCTAATCTTAAACGAAACATGACAATTAACTTTTTTTTTTGGAAAAGTTACTTAGTAATATAAATCCAAAAAAGTTATAATGTACAAAAATCCGAGGGGCATACCCCAAGAATTACAAAAGGACGTAAAGTCCAAACATACAATCCAACAAAAAGATAGAAAATGAAGGCCACAAGCGGCCTAAACAAAGAATAAAAGCCACAAACGACCTTAACAACATAAAAGAGAAATGATCACAAACGGTCTAAAACATAAAAATACAAGAGCTTTAACCCTTCTTGTTTTTCTTCTTCTTACCCTTCTTTACCGGGGTAGCTGGGGTGTCCGAATGGGTATGGTCAATCCTATCAGGTTGATCATCCTCACTGAGCCCAATCAAAGGCTCAAAACGAGTGGGAGAAGACTCAGTAGGTATCCGCCCTGAGGAAATAGATGCCTCACGATTTGTAGAACATTTGATAGTGCCCAAAAGTCTACCCTCGTCGGTCGCAAAAGGAGATGGAGAATCAGAATCTGAAACTGACTCTGTACTCGGAAGTGTAGTAGCCTTCGGAGGCTCAACTTGCACTGCAGAAACTTCTGGGATAGCAACTTTTTTGATGTAATCAGTGACCTTGGTCACATCCTTTTCTTTTCTCAAAGGGGTACTACCAGAGGTGCTAGCCTCATTCTTATTTGGACTTGAAGTCTTTACCGATTCTGGACAACGATGACCAAACTGGCAACATTTGGGGCATGTTTTGGAGTCCACTCATATTCAACTTGAATTTTGATGGGCTCTAGAGAGAGTTTGCACCTAAACTCAAAGTTCTTAACTCGAGGGCGTCTTGCATCAATAAAAACACAAACCCTCGCATACTCTAATCTAGATAGATCAGAAGTCGCCTTATCACAAGATCAAGGTTCTCCAACCATGCTGGAGATAATGCTAAGGCCTTTGGCTGTCCACAAAGGAAACGGCAGGCCATACAAACGGATCCAAACTGGTAGTGTCCAGAATGCTGTAAGATTGAAATCCAGACGCGGATGCCATTGCTGCAGGTAAATGAATTTACCTCCAAACATCTAAGGACCTCGAGCAATGATTGCATGTACCTCATCCTCAGTTCTAAAACGGAAGATGAGAAATCCCTTATATGTGGAACGGACGTCCTCAAGACCACTAGATTTTCATGCACGCATCACCATCGAACGTGCAGCATGGAAGGGCATCACATATCCCGGAAAGCAGCCAACAAGACATCTACGCCATTTGGCTAAATTCTCGTCGACAATCTCATCTGGAATCTCAAGGATTGTACCCGATTTCTTAGGAGTAACCGGACTCAATTTGCATCGGGTACTCGAATCAGTAATCTTGATTTTATCAGCCCAAGAGCCAGTAGTTGTCTTGGATGGATCCATCAAGTGAATTACAAATCAAATACAATGCAAACTCATAAAAAAGAGATGGAAAAACGAAAGCAAACCAGGCACCGAAGCGGCTTGGCTTCCAAAGTCGTCGTCACCTCTTTAAAAACGATAATCCACAGGGAATCAGGAAATCGACCAAGAGGCAAAGTCGCATGAAATAACCTGAAGAACAATCTGGGTGGGGCTGATGAACAGTATCTCCAGTATTGAATAGTAACCACCGCTGTGAACAGTAAAATCCGAATTGAAGAAGCAACGATTTGAGGGGTTTCTGGTTAGAATCAGATGACGGCCAAGAAGGAAAAGTTGGTCAGTGTTGCCCGATCTACTAGATGGTGGCGAAGGTGAGATACAACTCGCCGTTTTCCGGCAAGAGGTGGCGGTGAATAGTAAATCCGAAACTTTGAGGCCTTGAACGGAGGTGTTGTGGCGCGAATCTGGTGGTACTGATGAAGGGAAACTTGTAGAACGTCGCCTGATCTACAAGAATTTGATGGAGGTGAGATGCCACTCGCCGGTGACAGCGGCGGGCGGCGGTGAATAGTAAAAAATCCGAAACTTTGTGGCCTAGAACGGAGGTGTTGCGGTGCGAATCTGGTGGTGCTAATGAAGGAAAACTTGTAGATCGAGTCAAGACCAACACGATGATGGCAAAGGTGGCATCCCACTCGCCCGCCATCGATGATGAATAGTGAAATCCGAAACCTTTTTTTGCAATTTTAACCGTTTTTCTGCCAGAAACTGAGGGCGACCCAGAAGAAAATTTGTCTCAGGATATCCCGATCTACAACATATATAGATTTGAAAGGCTGATTCGTAAATTGACCGGAGTGAACAGTAACTCCGGCGACCCTAATTGAGAGAAAATTTTTCTCCCCCTTCCCCCCTCCACCACATGACAATTAACTACTAATTAGCTACTACTAATTCTAAATTAAATATGGCAATTAACTACTAATTAATGACTACTAATCCTAAACTAAACAGGCATAAATGTCTCCTAATTATACCTTAACTAAACATGAAATATTTCTAAACTAAAGAGGAGGCCCTCAGAAAACTTACCAAATTTCGAATTTAATCAAAAGCGAAATCTTAACTAGTGCTGGTGTCCTAGAATAATCCAAAAGACACCAAGAACACTAAAAGAACACTGAAAATATTTATACTGAAGGCAAAATTTTGAAAATATTCAAAATCTCTCTAAAGTATTGATTTTTAGGTATTTTCTACACCAAAATCGCTTGACTTGAACTGTAAGCCAATTGCCCTTATACAGGCCCAAGTTGGCAAGAAAATGAGCTTTTTTTCCGATGTGAGACTATAGCTAAAGGCATACACCTGTAGTGCTTTAGGCGTACGCCTCTAATGGCTAGAGGTGCTCATACGCCACCTCTAATGGAAAGGGGCAGTCATGCACCGACTCTTACTACCAAGAGGCGTAAACCTATTGCTAGAGGCATATACTTATTCCTAGAGGCATATACCTATTCCTAGAGGGGCATTCCTATTCCTAGAGATGCAAGCCCTAACCTATAGGCACTGAACATATTTCCTAGGCTTACACACCGACGTTTATCATTTGGGCCAAGGGCGCTGCTCCCGCACCCCCAGGAGGAGGGCCTCTTTCCCCCCCTCCAAGCCCACGGTGACTTTACCGCAAAGGCCGATCTATGTATGCAGCGAGTAGACATAATTCCTAGGGTCTCAACTACTCCTCACTAATATCGTACCGATCCTAAGCCTACTTAGCTTTCTACTACATTCTTGGTGTTGACTCTTAGTGTCCTTGTAAGTCTAGAAAGGACTTCTAATTGTTGTCCTAGCTATCATCACTGGGCCTAAAAAACATAAGCAAAATTCCAATGCTTACAATATAGGTTAGAAAGGAATATGAGAGTGAGGTTATGTTTAAACTAGGGATGGCAAAATGACACGCTGGGTCTGGGGCCCCGGTGTGACTCGTGTCTTAGGGGCAAGTCTTGACCCGTTTATTTTGAATTTAGCGACGGGTCTGGGTTTCTAAATGTGTTGACCCGTTCGCGGCGGGTCCAGGCTCAGGTCCACCCTCCAGCCCCGTTTGACCCGCCCCGTATAGTATTAGGATGTAAATGAAAAAAATAAAGTATTTGAACTTACAAGTAATTTTTAGGGGTGATTATGATAAATTATAATATTTTACAATATCATGTAATTTTACTAGACTATATGAACAAAATTACATCTCCTAAGCCATATAATTCCCGATTCCCCATTTCAATATACTATGTTTATTTTATTGATTATTATTACTTTTATTGTTTGGTTATTATATGTTTCTAGGTGTAATTCCTCAAGAAGAGATGGTTGGAGAGGAAACATTGGATGATAAAGGAGGAAGTTCAATGACATCTTTGTGAGGTTGTTTCGTTGGAGTGTTACATGTAGGAAGTAGATCTTGTGTGCTATCAACTTGTTGGTTTGGTTTTGTTAAAGTGTTGACATTATTTTTATTTACTTGTTACTGTGTTGGTTACCGGCACAAGAATCAACTACTAAAAAACCTTCATTCCATTCAAAATCTAAAATTTCAAGTAAACTATATTCAACAAACAATATCAAGTCACCAACAAACAAAATCAACAAGCACATGGCAACAACAATAATAAACACATCAATGTAAACAACTCACGACAACAAAAACATACCAATCTAGCGATGTCAAAATTACCCATGCTATACAAGACCGTTATAGTTAAATATGATACAAAAAGGCAAAAAAACAAAGCTAAAACAAGCAACCTATCAAAACGCTCGACACGACTCGACATGTAAGTGTCGAGTGTCGGATGTCACTCGACATGTAAGTGTCGAGTGTTGGATGACATCCGACAATCGACACTTACATGTCGAGTCTGTGTCGAGATTCACAACCGACACTCAATATTAGTCTATTTTCGAAGACATCGAGTGTCAGATGCATCATCTGACACTCGACACTTTTATGTCGAGTCGTGTCGAGCTCTATCGAGTCATCCGACACTCGACACTTACATGTCGAGTCGTGTCGAGATTCACAACCAACACTTGATATCAGTCTATTTTCGAAGACATCGAGTGTCGAATGATGCATCCGACACTCGACACTTGCATGTCGAGTCGTGTCGAGATTCACAACCAACACTCGATATCAGTTTATTTTCGAAGACATCGAGTGTCAGATGATGCATCCGACACTCGACACTTACATGTCAAGTAGTGTCGAGCTCTATCGAGTGCGTCGAGTTTTGTCGAGTTATGTCGAGTGTTTTGGTAGGTTGGTTATTTTAGCTTTGTTTTTTTTTTTTTTTGCCTTTTTGCATCATATTTAACTATAACGGCCTTGTATTTGTAGGTTGAAGCAAATAGCAAGTGAATTGACATCCTTACTTGTGCTTGTATGTATGATTTTAGTTTGAAGATATATTGTCTTCAAACTTGTTAAAAAATGAGCTTAATTGCGTACTTGTCAATAGATTGGGGTGGTTATGGAATTTTACAAGGGCGAGGCGGGTCTGGATCCACTCATTTAAGGGGCAATAGGGCGGAGCGGGGCAAAATATAAATGAGCAGGGCGGGGCTGGGTATTAGCTGCCCTGGACCGACCCCCCCCCCCCCTCTCTCCGACCCTATTGCCAACCCTAGTTTAAACTCAATGAAACGACTGTAAAGCCCAAAATCAATAAAGCTAGTTCTTCTGCTTATTTGATTGAGTCTTCCTTTTTATGGCATGGTAAGCTGGGACATGTTAATTATGATTGCATAGATTATTTAAATCATATTCCTATTTTCCAAATTGATTCAAAACATAAGTGTGAAACTTATGTTGAGGCACAATTGACAATTTTATCTTTCCAAACTATGGAAACAAATATTGAACCTCTTGATTTAATTCACAGTGATATTTGTGATTTAAAATTTGTTCAAATAAGAGATGGCAATAAGTATTTTATTACTTTTTTTATGATAGCACAAACTATTGTTATGTGTATTTATTGAAAAGCAAAGACGAAGCAATAGAGAAGTTTATTCTCCATACGAATGAAATTGAAAATCAACTTAATAAGAAGATTAAGGCGATTAGAAGCGATCGTGGTAGAGTATGAATCACTTTTTGGTGAGTTCTTTGTGCAACATGAAATAATACATGAGGTCACACCACATTATTCACCTCAATTAAATAGAGTTACTAAGCGTAAAAATTGTACCTTGAAAAAAATTATGAATGCAATGCTGTTGATATTTGTGTTTCCTTAGAGCATGTAGGGGAATCTGTTTTGTCAACTAATTATCTTTTAAATAAGGTACCCCACAAGAAAGATGAAAAGACATTTTATGAATTACAAAAAGGAAGAAAGCCTTCCTACAAATATTTACGAGTGTGGAGGTGTCTTGCTAAAGTAGTGATACCTACACCTAAGAAGGAGAAAATAAGTCCAAAAACAGTTGATTGCATTTCCATAAGATATGCCCATAATAGTAGTCCTTATCAGTTTCTTATGTACGAGTCACAAATACCAAACATAAACAAAAACACAATAATGAAATCGAGAAATGTATCGTTCTTTGAACATGAACTTCTGTATAAATCCAAACAAGGATCAAGTTCATCTAAAACTTATAAAGCTGTCACTAAGGATAGTCAAGATGAAAAACAAGTTATTGAAGATAAGTCGACACATAGTATAAGAGCAAAAACAGAAAAATCCTTGGGTCCAGATTTTTCGTATGTTAGAAAGTGAATTGCAAAGCTTTAAAAAAGATGTGAGTTCTTCAGAGGGACCTTTGTGGAAAGAAGCCATTAAGAGCGAAATTGACTCCATAATGCAAAACCATGCGTGGGAACTTATGGATCTTCTTTCAGGATGCAAACCACTAGGTTCTAAATGGATTTTCAAGAGGAAAATGGAAGCATATGGAATAACTAACAAGTATAAGGTTAGACTTGTTATCAAAGGTTATAAGAAACGAGAAGGCCTATATTATTTTGATACATATTCTTGAGTGACAATAATAAATTCCATTAGGATGCTACTTGCAATTATTGCTTTACGAAATCTTGAAGTACATTAAATGGATATAAAGACAGCCTTTCTTAATAGTGATTTAGATGAAGAGAATTATATGGAACAAACTAGGGGCTTTGTTGCTTCCAAACAAGAAAAGAAAGTCTACAAATCGGTGAAGTCTCTATACAGCTTAAAGCAACGACCAACATAATGGCATAAAAAGTTTAACAGTGTGATGCTTGCAAATGGGTTTAAGATCAACGAGTGTGACAAATGTGTTTATGTCAAAGATACTAAAAATGACTATGTTGTTTTGTGTCTTTATGTTGATGACATGCTCATTGTTGGTAGTAATGAAAGATATGGGTATGGCTGATGTAATTTTGGTAATTAAAATTAGAAGAACTACCGAAGGACTCATACTTAGTCAATCACACTATATGGATAAGATTTTGGAGAAATTCAACAAAGAAGATTCTAAAGTGTCCAAAACACCTATAGACTTGAGTCAACACTTGTCCAAGAATAAAGATGAGAGTGTCTCTCAAGCAGAATACTATAAAGAGATTAATAGCCTAATGTATTAGATGAGTTATACAAGGCCTGATATAACCTACACAGTCAGTAGACTAAGTAGATACACAAGTAATCCAAGTGTTGAGCATTAGAAAGGTATTGTAAAAGTACTGAGGTACTTATGATATACTTATAGTTATGGACTACATTATACTAGATATCCTACTGATAGGTGTCTATTTATATATCATTTTCATATAAATTCGTCCATGTTTCTTTGCTATATTCCTTGGTATTTTTATGTTTTTGTGTGGTTTTGATATTTGTAGGAGTTTTGGAGCAACTTGCACAAAAATCGAGTAAAACCCTTCATTTTCACCTCTGCTAGTCACCATCTTCTCATATACAATCTCTGCTAGTCAACCATCTTCTCGGATTTAATTGTCTTGATATACAATGAATCCGATGACATGTTATATACCGTTGGAAAGCTCTCAAAGTCTATTTTCTAGAGAAATTTACGGTTCATAAATCCATTCAGTGTACCGAAAGTTATAATCAAAACAGTGTGAGAAGTGTAGAAATGTAATTCCACAAATCACTATAGCATGTATAATACGGGTTACTGTAGCAGGTTACTGTAGCAAAGTATATAAACATATTTTAAGGTTTTATTTTCATAACTTGAAGAGGGGAGAATGTGGTGGAGGCTGCAGCTCTGGAATTCTTTCATCTCCTGGAGTTCTTGAAGGGGAAAGGAAGCTTGGAAAGAGGAAGAATCACAATCCAAAGAGAATTACATCAAATTTGCTAAGTTTTTCCCTTCCCTTTCATTTTCTGGAATGTCTCCATGTTGTATTGTTTTTACCACGTTCTTAAACATGTGTAACTGAATCTGAATTGGTTGAGGGTGATTTCAAAGCCCCTGATATGGTTTTTGTAAGTTGATTGTGCAAGAAGTTGTTATCCAACTCTCTAATTGAAGTTGCTTGTATTTTCCCATGTCTAATGCTTATGATTACTTGCTGGATTGTATTTGGGTGGCCAACTGAATATAATCTGGATATTGTCTATTGCTAGACTAGAAATCTTATCCGTAATTGTCTTGAATTTTTAATCATTAGTAGCAAAATTGTGATCAGAGATTGCAATTGGAGAATATAACCTAAGTTAAATAATCCGAGCTTGTGTGTTTATTGCTTAGATCAAACTGTCTTTCTTTTCATAATGCATCCATGAATTAAATTTAGAGAGCTTGTTCTAGGTTGTTTAATGGATAGAGATTAAATAAAGAGCCTGTTTTATTTAACAACAAAGTAAGGAAAGATTGGGATAACAGAGCTTGTTGTTATCTACGGTTGATAATTTCAATGATGTAATTGGATGACAATTCTACAATTAATTCGCAAATCCATATCTTGTGGTAGAGAAGGATCCCTTAACCAGGTTTCTCTCATTGATTTTTCAATATGTTTAAATTTGCATTGTGTTATTGTGCATTTACATTAATATTTCATTTAATTAATCCATCAACAAAACCCCCCCATTTATTCTGTTGTTGCTTTTGAATAACAAATTCAATTAGAATCAATCCTCATGGGAATGATATCTACTTATCACTTTATTACTTGTGCGACTAGTATACTTGCTAGTTTCGAACGCATCAAGTTTTTGGCGCCGTTGCCGGGGATTGATTTTCTAATCAATTTGTTATTTAGTTTTTAGTACTGATTCTTGATTGTTATTTCCTGATTGTTTGTGTTTAGGCTTTTATGTCTGAGGGAGAAGCGGATCAATGACTTGAGAGAATTAAGGAGTTTCTTCAATCCTCGAATTTAAGGCTAAATCGGTCAATTTCAACTCCACCTCCAGAATTTGACCTTGCACGACATACTTCCCTCCCATCTTCTTGCAGTTCAATCAAATCTGAATCGGAAGCAATGGCGATGGAAAACGATCAGACTCTTAAGGAGTTAGCGGCTCCAATTATTGATCAACAACCGCTATGCATAAGCACCAATTTTGAGGTAGAATTTGAGCTTAAATCTGGACTGATTCATCTCTTGCCTACATTTCATGTTTTTGCAGGAGAGGATCCGAACAAACACCTCAAAGAATTTCATGTGGTATGCTTAAGTATGAAGCCAACCGGCGTTTCTGAAGAGCAAATTAAATTGAGAGCTTTCCCATTCTCATTAGCAGATTCGGCAAAAGATTGGCTATACTATCTACCACTAGGTACCATTACCACTTGGAATGAGATGAGTAAACTCTTTTTGGAGAAATACTTTCCAGCCTCAAAAGTTACAAATATTAGAAAAGATATTGTGGCATTCGACAACACAATGGAGAATCACTTCATGAATATTGGGAGAGATTTAAAAGGTGATGTGCTAGCTGTCCAAACCACCAAATTAGTGATGGACTCCTAATTCAATATTTCTATGAGGGTCTCTTACCAATGGAAAGGAGTATCATTGATGCTGCTAATGGTGGAGCACTAGTTAATAAAACACCGAACGTTGCAAGACGTTTGATTAGTGACATGGCAGCGAACTCCCAACAATTCAGCGGTCAATTTGAGCCACAACTACCAAAAAGAGTAAATGAGGTAAGTACCCGAACATTGAACAACAACTTTCTGAGCTTACCTCCTTGTAAAAAATTGTGTAGGACATATGCGCATCAATCTTATGTATATGGAGTATATTCTACCACGGAGCATCCAACCGACATGTGTCCAACTTTGCAAGAAGGAGATACGGAACAAGCCACTGCCATGGGTGGATTTCTAGGACAACCAAGCCAAAGTTACAGTAATCATCAACCAATCACTCCAAATGCCAGACCAAATCAGCCACCAGGTTTCAATCAATCAAGAGTGCAGCAATCATTTCAAATGGAACCACAACCAGCACCACAACTAGCTCCACAAAACTCAGGTATGGATCTCCAGGACATTGTTAAAGTACTTGCTACTAACACAATGCAATTTCAGCATGAAACTATGGCAAGTATCCAAAACCTGGAAAATCAAATGGGACAATTGGCTACTAACATGAGCAAATTCGAGAGCAACAGCTTAGAAAAATTACCTTCTCATACAGTGATCAATCCAAGAGAGAATGCTAGTGCAATCACTTTGAGAAGTGGAAAGCAATTACAAGTCCCACAAAAAAAGTCACAACCTAATGAAGGGGATGACACCACTTCCACCATGAACAAAACATCATCTTCTAAGGTAGACCTTAAAACTCAAATTCCTTCATATGTTACTCCTCCACCTTTTCCTAGCAGATTTGCAAAATCAAAGAAGGAGGAACAAGAACAGGAAATCCTGGAAACTTTTTGCAAGATCGAGGTAAATATACAACTTCTGGATGCTATCAAGCAAATACCTCGTTATGCAAAATTTCTCAAGGAGTTATGCACCAACAAGAGAAAGTTGAAAGTAAATGAGAAGGTAAGTGTGGGGGAAAATGTTTCAGCTGTATTGCAAAGAAAAATTCCTCCGAAATGCAAAGATCCAGGTACGTTCACCATTCCATGCACCATTGGTAATACCAAGTTTGAAAGAGCTATGTTAGATTTATGAGCATCTATTAATGTCATGCCATATTCTATTTATGCTTCTTAAATCTTGAACCTTTTGCGAAAACTGGTATTACCATTCAAATTGCTGATCGTTTTAATGCATATCCCAAGAAAGTTGTGGAAGATGTGCTTGTGCAGGTGAATCAATTGGTTTTCCCCGTAGACTTCTATGTTCTTCAAATGAAGGATAAGACATCTCTAATCCCAAACACCAATTTCTTTTTAGGGAGACCTTCTTGAAAACTGCTCGAACTAAGATTGAATGTTCCTGATGGCACTCTCAACCATGGAAAATTCGATGGGAGGTGATATCGTTTCAATATTTTGAGACAATGAGGTACCTAGTGACTTGATTCTGTTTTGTGTATTTGATGTTTATTGGCTTTCTTTGCCACAACAACATTTTGAGTTAACTCACAAGGATGGATTGGAAATGGCTGTTAGTGAGCACATAGGGACAGAAAATTCCAAAGAACCAAGAAGGTTGATACAAGTGTCCAAAGAAATGGAGGAAGCTATGGCATGCTTAGATGAGACTATAGCTATAACCATAAATAGGTATGATGTTTCGTACATTGAATTGCCTTTATCTAACGAGAAACTTCTTCCTTCTGTGATGAAAGCCAATACCTTGGAGCTTAAACCACTTCCAGATTATTTGAAGCATGTGTTCTTGGGTAACAAAGATCCTTTGCCAATTACAATAGAAATGGGCCTTGCACCACTAAAAGAAGAGAAACGCGTCCGAGTACTTAGAGATCACAAAATAGCTATTAGGTGGATGATTGCTGACATCCAAGGCCCAGCCATATGCATGGACCGTATCTTGTTAGAAGAAGGATCCAAGCCCATTAGTGAAGCACAGCAGAGATTGGACCCTCCTATGATGGAACCAACGTCGGGCTGAGGACGTTAAACCAAGCGCTTATTGGGAGGCAACCCAATGTTTTTGAAAAATAAAAAAAAAGAAGAAAAGAAAAATAAAATGAGGTAATAATGATCGATTTTGTGTCTCGAGGAGATTCCTTTCGTAGGCCATCAAATTGATCAGGTTTTATCTCTCTTTGCCATCTGTCTTATTTGTGTTATATTATATATATGTATATTACTTTGTTTTTGACTTTTGTTTTGCTTTCCGTGTTGTTATCATCTTTTATGTGTCTTTAGTTTTCTTTTCTTGCTCTTTTCTTTCGTTTTCTTTTGTTTAATTTGATTATTTCGACTTTGTGCTCATTTGTGCAACAGCTTGAGAAAACACCGAAACAAGAATTGAAGCCATTGCTTGAAAGTTTGAAGCGTGCATATCTTGGAGAAGAATAGACTCAAACGGATTACTGGTAATATCTTTCCTTTTCTCCTCTTCAATGGATGCCGATATCTTTCTGTCGAACCTTCGTAAATATTTCCCTTCACTTCCTCAAAATGCTGTGTTTAAAATTTATAAAGTACGGATGACTAGACTTTGGGCGTTGATGCTCCTAAATGTGCCTGCTGATATCCGATGGCTTATCGAAGCCAAGGTGAGATTGTCCGGTGAGCCGGACATTAATCTCGCAAAATACATGCCTGGTCTAGGAAAGAGCTACTACGCCAAGAGGCGAAGAGCGAAAAGGTTACAAGTATGTTATAAATGTGCTAGATGGAATTGTAACCAGACTTGTCGTTCATTAGGTTTTGCGTCCAGGAATAGAGAAGATAATCTTTCATTTAATAAGAATGGTTTGAGTAATGAGTCGCTGGATAATGTTTTGTTAACTCTCGAGTCACATTCTTGTGGACTTGTTCAGCGTGAATTGCTTAATCTATGGACACAATTTCGTGATGAATTGCAGTGTTATAGTCTAGGGAATCTGACTAAAAACGACCCTGTTTGCCAGTTTATAAGAAAACTGGATGGGAAGCAAATCCCCGACTCATAGAAGGCGTTTCAGCCGTTACTGGACGTAAAACCAGAGGAAGATGTGAGCCACAATCACAACTACTTGTATATTTGAATGTGTGTTGTTGTTGTCGAATTTTATTTCTTTCTTGTTTCGTTTGATCTGATTATCAATGTTGTTTTTGTGGTGTTGTTGTTTGTTGATTTTGTTTGTTTTAATTTCAAGTTTTCTTTTTGACAAACCAGATGACTACCCCATGATATAAGCACACGTGGAAGACAAGTGTGGAGGTTTTGTCAACCTCCACCGAAAGTATATCTTTACTTTTCATGCTTCACGTGGGAGACAAGTGTGGCAGTTTTGTCAAACCCCACCGAAAGTCTATGTCCATTTTCCATGCTTCACGTGGGAGACAAGTGTGTAGGTTTTTTCAAACCTCGCCGAAAGCATATCTCATTTTTTCAAATCTTGGGGCGATAAATCTGCATCGAGCAACCCCCACCGAAATTATGTCCCCATGTGTCAAATTTGAGAGTTTTACGTGTGTATATATCCATGCTGCATATTTTCAAATGTCATTTTATAATCTGTCTTGCACTTGAATCGCATAATAACCTAACGTGCATCATTGTCTTACACAAGTTTAGAGCACTTTTAGAAATGGAGAAAACACCAATTCGGCGATTCCAAACTATATGCGTATTTTGTGGATCGCAATTTGGTAAAGATGGAGAGTTTACAACAGCAGCTCTTGATCTTGGTAGGACATTAGCTGCGAGGGGTATTCATTTGATTTATGGAGGGGGTAGTCTTGGGTTAATGGGGTGTGTGTCAACAGCTGCATCCCTAGGAGGGAGCAAAGTTCTCGGCATTATCCCTAAACCATTAGCTGTACGAGATATCGTAGGCAACACAATCGGGGAAGAGTTACAGGTCTCTAGCATGCATGAGCGTATTGCACATATGGTCATTAAATCTGATGCATTTATAGCTTTGCCCGTGGTTATGGTACATTAGAGGAGATATTTCAAATCACCTCTTGGGCACAGCTAAACATCCATCGGAAACCCATTGGTTTGTTAAATGTCAATAATTTTTTTTGATGGTTTGTTGTCCTTTCTTGATCAAGCTGTAGAAAAAAACTTCATCTCACCGTCGGCGAGGCAAATCCTGGTTACAGCTTCAACTGCAGGGGAGTTAATTGATAAACTCCAAGAATTCGTCTATTCGCCTGATCCAACAACGGCTCGGATAGATTGGTTTGGAGAAGGCAATAAAAGGCGTATACTAGATTTAACGCTCCATCTGTAATCTCTATCTATTGGTTTGCTTCGTTTTTGTTTACTTTCTTTTTAGTGTGTTTATTTGAGATTTTTCATGTCATTTCTTTTGAGCTTTTTCAGGTTATTTCTTTCGTCCCAGGTAATATTTTCTAATCTCGGTTTTTAGAGTGGTGGCTTAAAAAGTTCAAGTTCTCTTGAAACGCATTCTGGATCTCTTCAATCCATAATGGCTGAATAAGGAGGCTAACTTCTAAACTTTTTAGACCCATTCTAACTGACTTGTTTTTGTTTGCTGGCTTGTTGGACTTTGTTATTTTATGAGTAAGTTTAGTTTTGTGTAATTTAGAGTTGTTGTGTGTTTTTGTCTTTATCAGTTTCAATTCGAAAAAAAAAAAACATTGCTGAAAAACCTGAGAATGGCAGAATATGGAGTTTCTTTAACCCTTGAAACGCATTCTCTCTAAATAAATCTGTAGTTTCTTTATTTCATGTTGTTTGAAGTGTCTTGTTTCTTGTTTTGTTCTTTCATAATAAAGGTATATAGGTTGGAAACCTTAAGTCTGCGGGCTACTGGTCC
This sequence comes from Boswellia sacra, assembly GCA_013180625.2. Taxonomy (NCBI): domain Eukaryota; kingdom Viridiplantae; phylum Streptophyta; class Magnoliopsida; order Sapindales; family Burseraceae; genus Boswellia; species Boswellia sacra. Next base: position 180,687 of record SNVD02004456.1, on the reverse strand, counting down.
TAAGGATTGTTGAAATATACAATCTTGACTCAGGTGTAACAACGCCACGTACCTCTTTTCTTGCATTTTGTGGGTCAATGATAAGATAATGATTGAATTAAGAATAACTCTTGGAAAATGATAAATGATGCATGGATCTGTGTGCTTGAAATGTTTATTGGTTTTCGCTTTGCTTTTGATTCCTTGCGCAACATTGAGCACTGAGCTATTATCACTGAGTTATTTGTTCACTTAGAGAAAGTTTATGTAATTTAAATGTTTCTTCAGATTTCAATGAATTCTAGAACTTGTTTGATGGTCACTCGAGGCGAAATCCTAGACTGTGCAACATTGGGGAAATGATTTAGGCCATCTTTGGACCGTTTGAGCCTTAATAGCCAACCTTGACTGAAATTGATCCCTAGTTACCCCTTTGAGCCTCTGTAAGCCTTTTTCTTTGTTAACTCACTAAAAGATTTCCTAACCTCAAATGAATTTGTTCCAAACAGTTTATCCCTTACCTATGAGCATGTAGATCATTCATAATTAAATTTTGAGCTATGTTCTGGTTTTGAGAAGTTAGAGGAGGTTGGGATGTGTCATGAGCAATGCAAGTGAGCTTTATTGTGTTTGAAAAAAAAAAGAAAAAAAATCTAATATGTACTTATCGTCCACGTACTTACACATTGAGGACAATGTGTTGTTTAAGTGTGGGGGAGGGGAAGTGTAATTAAAAAAAGAAAAAAAAGAACAAAAAGAACAAAAGAAGAAGAATAAGAGATCTATACCCTTAAGTGTTCTTAAAAAGAATGAAACAACAAAGTGTGGGGGTGTAGTTTTCTTTTGTTTTCTGCAAAAAAAAAAAAGATTGAGTGTTCTAAATAAGTTTGGGGGAGTAACCTGGTGAATTGAAATGAAGTTGTGTTATAGGGTTGAGCTCTACATAGTCTTGAATGATTTATGTGTTTGTGGGTGATTTGAGTCAAATTATTATCCTTTATCATACCTTCACCCAAGCCAAACGTTACAAGCTTAATAAAGTCCTACTTGATCCTTGTGTTGTGCATGTCTACATTAGTGGAGAGTGACTTGAAAAGCAGGCCTATGGAGTTCATTTATACATACATCTTCAATATTAAATATGATTCATTTTTATGCATAAACTCATCCGGATTACAAGTGATTAGGTGAGAATGGCTCTACACACACACACTTGAGGAATTGAAGTGAAGCGAAACTAATCTTTGAGATGAAATTCTTGATCAAGTGCATTATTTTGAAGTTTTCCTTGGGTTATAATTAAGTACAATCTTTGAGGCCTATTTGCAAGTTGAAGCATTTGTGTGTTTTAATTTTTCTTTGATTCTGATTCGGTTTAGTTTTGTTTCATATCGTTGTACTTGCTCGAGGACTAGCAAAGTTTAAGTGTGGGGGAATTTGATAGGTGTCTATTTATATATCATTTTCATATAAATTCGTCCATGTTTCTTTGCTAGATTCCTTGGTATTTTTATGTTTTTGTGTGGTTTTGATATTTGTAGGAGTTTTGGAGCAACTTGCACAAAAATGGAGTAAAACCCTTCATTTTCACCTCTGCTAGTCAACTATCTTCTCGGATTTAATTGTCTTGATTTACAATGAATCCGATGACATGTTATATACCGTTGGAAAGCTCTCGAAGTCTATTTTCTAGAGAAATTTACGGTTCATAAATCCATTCAGTGTACCGAAAGTTATAATCAAAACAGTGTGAGAAGTGTAGAAATGTAATTCCACAAATCACTGTAGCATGTATAATACGGGACACTGTAGCAGGTTACTGTAGCAGAGTATTTAAACACATTTTAGGGTTTTATTTTCATAACTTGAAGAGGGGAGAACGTGGTGGAGGCTGCAGCTCTGGAATTCTTTCATCTCTTGGAGTTCTTGAAGGAGAAAGGAAGCTTGGAAAGAGGAAGAACTACAATCCAAAGAGAATTACATCAAATTTGCTAAGTTTTTCCCTTCCCTTTCATTTTCTGGAATGTCTCCATGTTGTATTGTATTTACCACGTTCTTAAACATGTGTAACTGAATCTGAATTGGTTGAGGGTGATTTCAAAGCCCCTGATATGGTTTTTGTAAGTTGATTGTGCAAGAAGTTGTTATCCAATTCTCTAATTGAAGTTGCTTGTATTTTCCTATATCTAATGCTTATGATTGCTTGCTGGATTGTATTTCGAATGGCCAACTGAATATAATCTGGTTGTTGTCTATTGCTAGACTAGAAATCTTGATCCGTAATTGTCTTGAATTTCTAATCCTTAGTAGCAAAATTGCGATCAGAGATTGCAATTGGAGAATACAACCTAAGTTAAATAATCCGAGCTTGTGTGTTTATTGCTTAGATCAACCTATCTTTCTTATCGTAATGCATCCATTGAATTAAATTTAGAGAGCTTGTTCTAGGTTGTTTAATGGATAGAGATTAAATAAAGAGCCTGTTTTATTTAACAACAAAGTAAGGAAAGATTGGGATAACAGAGCTTGTTGTTATCTACGGTTGATAATTTCAATGGTGTAATTGGATGACAATTCTACAATTAATTCGCAAATCCATATCTTGTGGTAGAGAAGGATCCCTTAACCAGGTTTCTCTCATTGATTTTTCAATCTGTTTAAATTTGCATTGTGTTATTATGCATTTACATTAATATTTCATTTAATTAATCCATCAACAATACCCCCCCATTTATTCTGTTATTGCTTTTGAATAACAAATTCAATTAGAATCAATCCTCGTGGGAACGATATCTACTTATCACTTTATTACTTGTGCGACTAGTATACTTGCTAGTTTCGAACGCATCACCTACAGTGTTGACAGGTACAATGATGCAAACTAGATATCTTATATAAAAGACTCAAAGTCTACTAGTGGGTATGTATTCACACTAGCTGGAGCTATTTTATCATGGAAATCTTCTAAACAAATGGTTATAGCCCGATCCATGATGGAATCTGAGTTTATAGCTTTATATAAATGTGGTGAAGAGGCTGAATGGCTTGCCAATTCTCAGAAGATATTCCAGATTGGCCTAAGCTTGTGCCACCAATATGTATACATTGTGTTAGTCAATATGCTATTGGATGGACACATGGTAACATGTATAATGGCAAGTCTAGACACATTTGTCGTAGACATAATACCATTAGGCAACTACTCTCAACTACAGTTATCACTATAGACTATATAAAATCTAAGGATAACGTTACAGATTCTCTAACCAAAAAGTTAAATAGAGAGCTAGTTGATAAGTCATCTAGACGAATGGGACTAAAGCCCATGAAAGAATAAGTCAATATAAAGGAAACCCAATCTAGTTGACTGCAGATCCAAAGATCTAGATTCAAATGGACAACCTAATTGTAAAGACTTAGATAGATCACTGTGGGGGGTATCCTCTTGTCCATTCCTATGATGAAAATAGTGATGCCCATACGGAAAAGGTTAAGCATTGCTTTTAATGATTCTTATGCATCGAAAATTCGAGCGGAGTAATGCGAGTTACTTTTTTATAAGAAATCACCCATATGAGAATAAAGTGGGGTTGCTTCTAAGAGAATTGTGTAGGGCTCAATTCTTGAGAAATTCTCATAGAACCGAGGTATGTTCATGGCCAAAACGAACATAATAGTGACAACTAAAAATGCTAGGAAAGATTCATGTGTGGAGTATATCATCGTTTACATAAACGATAGAACAGTTCAAGGACATTGTCTCCACTGATTTGTTAGTAAAGTAAATATGCTTTCACAAGGAAATGTTCAAAGGGTAACACATACCTATCCTATGCAAGTTTTGATCATTGAACTCTATCACCAGATCAAAATATTTGTTTGTTTTTTAATCAATTTCATTCATATGGGGGATTGTTGGAAAATTAAAGAGATGTTTCAAATTCTTCAGATGTTACAAATTTAATTTTTTAACTTAATATGGTTTCAATGAAATTGTTTTGTAACTTATGAATTGATTTACAACTTTATTTTGTAACTTATGAAAATTGATTTGTATTAAATAGAAATGGTGATGTTACATTTTCCTTGGCCTATATAAAGAGGTGCTTTCTTCATTTGTGAGACACCAAAAAAATTAGAGAATTCTTTCTAGCTTGTTCTTTCTTTAGTTTTCTTAAGGCGTTTTTGCGTGATAGAGTTTGAAGAATTTCTAGTTTGCTTTAGCAAAAGGATTGCTCTTCTCTTGTTACTCAACATCGTTGTATCTTAGGAGACAGACGCTGGTATAATTCTCAAGCACATAGTGGAGGAGGCAAATTTGTTTTAAGGACACTATGTGATACACAGACCTCGGCGGATAATTCTTGTTGATAAACCAAGTGGTCATTCAATAATTTTAATTTAAAGTTAAATTAAATTACTATTGTCTTTTATCCTTATATTTTGCATGTATTTTCTAACATTTTATTCATTTTATCTACTAATTGGGTTAATATGCCTACATGCTTGTCAGACAAAATTAAGAGAGTGTGTGAAATAAAGCTTGGGGTTGTTTGTCAATGTTGTTAACCAACCAAGCTAGGGAGTGCAGCCGACAATACCTGGAAAGTGTGGCCTTGAAAATTAATGTAAAGGTTTGTTCTATTCAAATTTTAATTTAAGATATTTATCTCTTTATAGTGAGGGGGTAGAAATACCGTGCTAAAAGATGTCTTGATGTAGCGTGGTTCTCCCGGGTTTAACTTGTTTAAGCTTAATTTTAACTTGTTTAATTTTGTACTATTTTTGTTCTACATTTGGGTTATATTTGAGCTACTTTGATTCTGTGTTATTTTGTTATTATTATATTATTAGGTGTTAAGATTAATATTTTAAACCGTTTAAAGTATTTGGGTATTTTTATTTTATCCTATATAAAGGGAATTGAACTCTAGGCTTTTCATTCAATCGTGTCATATAAAGATTTTATGTTCTATTTTTGAGCATTTCAAAAGCTTTTTCTGTAACATTTCCTATCATCTAAAAACCTATTAACCCGCTACTTTTCAAATGAAAACTTATTCTAGATTGACTATTCTTTATTCCCTCTACTGTAAGCATTAAAGCATTTGGTTCTACCACGGCTATATTTCAATATATCTTCTCTTATGTTTACTTGTTTCCTTTAAATTAGCTAGTCTATGATATGAATTTGTGAATTATTTCTACCGAAACCCACGTTTTGTATTAGCAGTCTTTTCTATCTTAAACACTTGGCCAGTTTGATCATGGGAGGTGTATTGATATTGATATGGTTAAATTTATTTTATAAAATCTTTCTTTTTCTGTTCAATTTTAAAAGATTTTTATGGGTTTTTTATATTTGTCAAAGCAATAAAGAAAATCTCTATATTAATTACTTATATATTTTAATACATTAATATGGCAATCTCTTACTTTTAAAAATTTATATATTTAACATATTAGACATATTTTTATGTTTTTTGTTAAATTTATTTGTCTCCTAATTATACAATTTTTTTCGTAATTCATATAAAACTAATTTCCAAACAAAAAATAAAAAAATTGTTATGTTCATACGACATCATTTAATTAGTTATATTATAGACCGATTCGGTTAAAAATATTTAAAACATAATAATTATTATGAGGTTCAAAAGAGTCAAAACGATATTTTTATTTTTTTGATAAGTTTTTCAGCCCACTCAAGAAATTCTTTCTATGTCCGGCCGTGTGATCATATCTCTTGAAAGAAACATCAATAGAAAAATGTATTTTGGAATATGTTGCTTCATGTATAACCATTGATTCAATTTGCGAACAAGCTTCTCAAAATCCGGTTTGCTTCTTTTTCCATCGAAGAACCCTCATAATGTGGCTGAAGTATCTCAATTGACCAGTTAAAAATAGTTATTAGTTGGGCTGTTTCTCCTTGTCCTCTAATTTTGTTTTTTCTTTAATTATACCCAAGTCATTATCCATTTCTTTATTCCTCAATCATTTTTCTTACCAAAACTTTTATCGATTATTTAATTTGAGCAGTTGTTTATGCTTACCTTGTAATAAATTTCTTATTTAGTTTCTTTACTCAAATCTGCTGATTTTATTCTTTCCTTAATCCTTGTGTTAATTATTTGCCCTTCGAGAAAAAGTGCATGCTTATGGGTCTTCTCCTCTGAGTAATATATACTTTGTTCCTGTAATATAGCTACTTTCTAGGTATGGCTTTCAAAAGATGTTGACAAAAAAAAAATCTAATTTTTACAAAAAGATAATCTTATACACACACATATATAACATATATAATTATTATCAATACATGCATTTCTTCTAAGTACATCCATTATTAACATTTGAAAAATGAAAATTTTACTCAAAAATTTTCATAGTTCAACGTTAATTAATTAATGCATATAACCTATACAAATCCAGTCATGTTGACTTAAAGGAAACATTATATCTATATATGTAAAATAAAATTTAAGATTTTTATACTTTTTTTTAAATTTATATAACAAAACGTTGGTTTATTAACTTTGAATTTATTACATAAGTTATAGTGAGATTTATACACATATATTACATTAATTTATTGAATATAAATAAAATCAATTTGTCGTGAGATTTATAGTGAGTGCACTTAGAAAGAAAGAAATGTGGAGAATAATTTATAAGATACATACGGCTTCACTCTCATTTTTTAATTAATTCATTATCACTTTAAAACTTTGCAATCATTAAGATATCATTTGCAGATATAAATATTAGAAGCTGTAATATTAAAATCAATTATTTTTTAATTTTATTAAAACTGAAAATAATTTTTCATATGTAATGTATTTCACTCAAAGATTTAGGAAAAATGAAAAAGACAAGGAAAAAGTATTGGTTTCATGATTTGTTCGAGTTTGCTTTTCTATATTATTACATGATCAACATGTTATCTTTATTTGATGATTACATTTCATTAATGGTTTCTTAGCAATATTATATATACAATTAATGAAGTTAAGTTAAATTATTTAGTTTTGTACTTTTTAATAAGTTTATAAATGCTGCATTAATAGGAGGAACAAATTGAGCAATCTAACAACTTAATCTAATAGTTTAAAGAGTAGTTCTATTCAACCCTTATTTTCTATCTCATTAAACCCCACCTCAACATTAAATAAGGACATAAATATCATAAAAATATAATACATAAAATAATTAATATTGAGTTAATGAATTAAACAAAAACTCTTAATTCTTCTTTATATACACTACAAGAATTTTTTGCATATTTGTCAGTTTACAATTTTTTTATTTGGCAGTTTTTTAAAAAAATGAGAAATTTAACCATGTCTTAAAAGTCAAACCTATCAATTCATCTTATTTGTCACTTTTTGTCTTTATTCAATCACATATATATCACATTTTTATAAAAGTTTGACAAGTATGTGAAAATGTAATTTTTTCTTTTCCTTCTCAAATTTCCCTCTTTCTTTTCATTTTTTCTTTCAAATATGTGAATATAATATTTAAAATTTTAGTAAATTTATCTAAATATAATTAAACAATATAATTTTATTTTTAATCTAAAATTAAAAATAAATTTTAAAAATCTTTAAATTAAAGATAACATTATTATATGTATGAAAAGAATAAATATTTAAATATTAAATTTTAGAAAAATGAATTTTTAAATGTGAAAATTTTATGAAATAAATAAAATTATTTTTTAATTTCAAAGTGATGAAAATCACATTATTTAATTGCTTTAATGAAAATTAAGCAATTAAAAATATCAAAAAAATTATTTTGCAATAATATAACATTTTAAATATGCAAAAAATTATTATAATTTATTTTAAAAATTAAATTAAAACATTTAGTGTTCTAAAAATTATAAAAAATTAGTCTAATGGTGTAAATGAAAAAGTTTGAAATATAAGGACTAAACATTGGGATGATTTTGATAATTTTTAATAGATATGGATTTCCTAGAATTTCACAATACTATATAAAAAAAATGAAACAACCCTAGCCGCCGTAATCTCCTAGATCTAAATCCCTAATTCCTAAACCTTCCTCCACTTTACTATCTGATGCGTTCGAAACTAGCAAGTATACTAGTCGCACAAGTAATAAAGTGATGAGTAAGATATCGTTCCCACGAGGATTGATTCTAATTGAATTTGTTATTCGAAAGCAACAATAAACTAAATGAGGGGGGTTTTGTTGATTGATTAACTTGATGAAATATTAATGCAAGTAAAGAATAACACAATACAAATTAAAACAGATTGAAAAATCAATGAGAGAAACCTGGTTAAGGGATCCTTCTCTACCACAAGATATGGATTTGCGAATTAATTGTAGAATTGTCATCCAATTACACCATTGAAATTACCAACCGTAGATAACAACAAGCTCTGTTATCCCAATCTTTCCTTACTTTGTTGTTAAACAAAACAGGCTCTTTATTTAATCTCTATCCATTAAACAACCTAGAACAAGCTCTCTAAATTTAATTCAATGGATGCATTACGATAAGAAAGATAGGTTGATCTAAGCAATAAACACACAAGCTCGGATTATTTAACTTAGGTTGTATTCTCCAATTGCAATCTCTGATCACAATTTTGCTACTAAGGATTAGAAATTCAAGACAATTACGGATCAAGATTTCTAGTCTAGCAATAGACAACAACCAGATTATATTCAGTTGGCCATTCAAATACAATCAGCAAGCAATCATAAGCATTAGATATGGGAAAATACAAGCAACTTCAATTAGAGAATTGGATAACAACTTCTTGCACAATCAACTTACAAAAACCATATCAGGGGCTTTGAAATCACCCTCAACCAATTCAGATTCAGTTACACATGTTTAAGAACGTGGTAAATACAATACAACATGGAGACATTCCAGAAAATGAAAGGGAAGGGAAAAACTTAGCAAATTTGATGTAATTCTCTTTGGATTGTAGTTCTTCCTCTTTCCAAGCTTCCTTTCTCCTTCAAGAACTCCAAGAGATGAAAGAATTCCAGAGCTGCAGCCTCCACCACGTTCTCCCCTCTTCAAGTTATCAAAATAAAACCCTAAAATGTGTTTAAATACTCTGCTACAGTGAATTGCTACAGTGCCCCGTATTATACATGCTACAGTGACTTGTGGAATTATATTTCTATACATCTCACACTGTTTTGATTAGAACTTTTGGTACACTGAATGGATTTATAAACCGTAAATTTCTCCAGAAAATAGACTTCGAGAGCTTTCCAACGGTATATAATATGTCATCGGGTTCATTGTATATCAATACAATTAAATCCGAGAAGATCACTGACTAGCAGAGGTGAAAATGAAGGGTTTTACTCCATTTTTGTGCAAGTTGCTCCAAAACTCCTACAAACATCAAAACACACAAAAACATAAAAATACCACGGAATATAGCAAAGAAACATGGACGAATTGATATAAAAGTAATACATAAATAGACACCTATCACTATCCTATGCCACCGTCCACTCCACCGTCCTTGGCCACCTCCAACTCCACCCCTCTTACTTGCAACTCTCCTCCAAGTCTCCTTCAGTCACTCCCCGTTCATTCCGGTTCTGAATATGGCAAGAGTTTTGGGAATCAGTCCCTTCTTCTTTGCTATGTAATTGGCAAGAAACTCTAACAGCAACGTCACTTGCAATGGCTGCTGAATTGGATTTGGGTAGAAACATTCATCCGTTTGATAGATGGAAGCAATCTTGCTTGAAAACTTGTGTTGCCATTGACCAAGAGCTCAAGCAGCATACGGGAATTGATTCTTTTCGAAGCGTACTACAGCTTTGACAATTGTTAAGCAGGTATATATCCTTAATCGTTATTTGTAATCACTTGTTTCCTTTTTTAACAGGTATAATTTAACCGTGTGAATGATTTGCTTTTGCATGTTTTTTCCCTCTTCCTTCAATTATTTTTTTGGTCCCGAAGGCCCTGGATTGACGATATGCTCTAAAGTAATCTGAATAACCAAGATAAATATATGTGAACACTAATTAAACTGCAGAATATAATTTCTAGTAGGAATTAATCATCGTATAGAATATATGGAGAACCCATAAGAAATTTGATTCCAATATTGAAAATCTTTTAGGATGATTTTAGCTACCTCTTTACTGTTATAGGATTAGACGTTCCAAGCATTTGAGTTCAAAGACTAAAAGAGCCCTTAATTAGATTGACTATTTCTAATTACGTTTCTGGGATTGCTGTATTAATTGTTTGAAAAAGTTTCCTCTGATATATATGTTCGGTATGTTTCCAGGGTGAAAACCTCGTTGTAGCAAATGTTGGTGATTGTCGGGCTGTGTTGGCAACTGTTTCTGATGATGGCAGTTTGGAACCTCTTCAGCTTACCATTGACTTTAAGCCAAATTTGCCAGGTTAGTTAGTTCTCTCTTTCACATACGAGGATTCTCTGCTGATTTTATTTTATTTTTAACTTTTCTAAAAAATGTTAGAAAATGAATCAAAGAAAAGAGAATAAAGAAAACAAATCTTAACCATCCATAAAATATGTTAAAATATTTTTTAATTTGTTAATATGTATATAACGCACGGTGTTTGTCTGCAACACTGATTTTTTTTTAAAAAAAAATACGTTTCGACTTGTTTGCATATTTCCAATGTGCTTGCTATGCTTGATTTTTTATTGTTGCGTTTAACATGTTTGAATAAGCTAATTAAAATGCTTATGTATGCTACATTACATAGCTAGAAATAATTCATCATGCCATGTGCACTCCACTTCTACACTTTATTCTTATTTTTTACCTCACTTTCCACTCTCACGTGGCCATTTCATCAACTCTGGCTCCCACTTTTGCAATTCTCCTTCACGGCTTTACTATTTCGACCATGTGCGCTCTATTATGTCTTTCATCATTTTCACTTCTCTCACACGGCTTTGTCCTCACAAACTCCACATATTCATTAATTATATTTCAAAAAGCCCCTTATCTGGAAATCTTTCACCTAACCAAGTCTAAGCCTAACTGGGCTTTTTTGGATTTCACGTAACTGGGCTTTATCTAGAACAAGCACTCTTTCCATGGCCTCTGCACCTCAATCTTCAGCTCAGGTTGATCTCTCTCGCTCTCAACTCAACCTCTTTTTGCTTCCCAACACAACCCAGAATCAAATTTAGTTGCCCTTGTGTTCAAGCAATGGTTTTTTTTTTAATTCATCTGGGTTTACTTTTTTAAATATATTTATTTGTCTGAGTTTATTATTTATTTGTATGCAGTTGGTTAGTGATGATTTATTAATCATAAAGGAAGGTGGAAAATGAATTGTTTTTCATTTTGATTAATGGTTATTTGTTTTGATCAGGCTATGCCAACTGGGGATGTTAATAAGGATGCCAATGTCTTCTAGCTGATTCAAAAACGCCAGGTAATGTTGTATTGCTATTAGTTTACAACTTTAGACCTTTTTTTTCTTTTCTTTTGTGGTTGTTGTAATGCTCAATATGAATGCAATTGGTTGATTAGTACGATTTCTATTAGTGGTAGAATTATATGTAAATGAATGATTATAATGTTAGGTTTAGAATTAATTCTTTCACTTCTGTATTATTTGAGTAAAGGCTCAGATATGATTGATTTATGCGTTGTAGCTGATAGTCCGAGAGCCATCTGACTGAAAGTTTGGTAGTGGATCATTTGTATACTTTGGATAAAGGTGCTAAAGAAGGGCTTTAGCTTAAATGTGACTGATTGATGTGGGGTTCACATTTCAGGAAGCAACAGCTCAGCTTCCTCCAGTTGAAGAAATTCAAACTGTACTTGATTGCAATGTTCGCGGCATGCTTTCTACTTTCTCGCAGGTTTCTAATTCTTTTTATTATTGGTTGTTATCCTAGATCTATGCAGCTCACTACTGACAAATTATCAGCTTAGACAAATTTGAAATCTTTTGCTTCCTTTCAATATTAAATTTACTAACAGCAATACTTTTGGTAGCTTTGTCTCTTAAAGGGTGTTTTCATCAACCCAGCTCTTGTGGAACCATTCGGTCTCACACTCATAGAGGTAAGTCTCAATGGCTGTTCTCTTTGCAAAATTGCACTTCCAAAGCATCATAATCAAGCACATAACCCTGAATATATCAACAATTTCTATTTCTTAAATTAAATTCCACTACATGGCCTGCATGCAGCTGCGTATGGTTTACCAATTGTGGTGAAGGGTTGCTTTGCAATGACGGTGTTGGGACATGGAAGTAATGTGCGTATGTAGGGGAAGGTTGTCAATTGTTGTTCTTTGTGTATTCTTGTGATGTTTTTTATGTTCTAAGTTTATTCAAATTTTTTTTGGGTTCTTTTATTGGATTGGAGGGGCAGCTAATGTAAGATTTATTTATTTATTTCATTTCTCCAAAGTTAGGTGTTCGAATTATTTTATTTGATTTTGATGTTACTTGGTGAACTTTTATGTTACTGTTTTAAGTGTTATGTGCTTGCTTTCGCATCTGTACTTACATGGTTTTGTTTCGTTGTTTGTTTAGCATGCAACACACACAGTAGGCTTTTCACAGCTTGAAATTAATGGGAAAAATCAAGGGGGGTTCATGCCTTCATTTGCCAGATTAGAGATGCAGATGACAACACTTGTCCTAACATCCTGATAGCTGATTGTGGTCATAAAATCGGGTTGAATGGTGTTGATAATGGTCGAATCTAGTATTAATAAGACAATCTGTTGTTATGCTCTGAAATATTTTTTTTAATGGCTTAAATTAATTCTCTGTATTTGAAATGTAACTAAAATGTTTTGGAATGAGTTTTCAGGTTTGACAAGGTCCGGATCCCTAGAGAGAATTTGTTGAATTCAATTGCTGATGTTTTTTTAAAATACTTGGCCGTTAAAAACTGCCAAGTATATTTTTTTTAATTTTTGAAACTATTATACTTGGCAGCCAAAAACTGCCAAGTATATTTTTTTTTAATTTTTAAACCTATTATACTTGGCGGTCAAAAACCGCCAAGTATAGTCAGGTGCATATTTGGCAGATTGATTGTCCACCAAATATAGTCAAATTAACTATATTTGGCGGTGCCATTGGTGGCGCTTTCAAGACCGCCAAATATATACTTATTTGGCGGTTTTTAACCGCCAAATATAGTCATTTTTCTTGTAGTGATATCTCTATCATTTTTTCCTATTTTCTCTCCAACACAATCAATGATCAACCTCACCCTCTCTCTATCTCACACAAGCCATCCATCTCTCTCTCTTCCATTTTTATATTTTTTCTTCTCAAATTTATTAAAATTCATTTATTTTTCTTTCTTTTGAAATTTCAATAAATGATCTAATGGATATCAAATCATCCATTTTTTTTGTCTCTCCCTAAGAAATATTTGATTAATTATTTTTTTATATGAGTTTGAAGAATGTAATAATATATGATAAAAAAAATTTATTAATATTAAGACTATCACTTTTTCTTTTTTATGCATCATTGATAGCAAACAAAGATTGAAAAAAAAAATTAAAGACTATTAAAATTAAATAATAATTTGACTAGAAATTAAATGATAATTTAACTAACCTTGTATCAAATAAAAAGTATAGATGACATAAAGAAATGAAGCTAATTAAAGATTAAATGAGAACTTAATTAAGCTTATCATAAATATATCTAAGTTGATGAATTTTACCCTTACTAAATAAGAGGTGGGGGCTAATGAGATAAAAAATAGGGGCTGAATATAACAATTCTATTTTAAAAAAATTTAAGTTTGGTATGTATGAACAAGCTATGTATATATACATTTGAGTTCAAATTCAATATTTTTGAATCGCATATTGGATAATTAAGGGAGAATCTTAGAGGATATAAAAAGGTTAATCGCTCTACCTATTGGGTTAATATTTTGGGTTGCCCACACACCCACACACACACACATATATATATATGGGGTTGGATCAACAACCCCCTAAAATTATACTCTTTTTTACACTACACACCCACCATTGAGTGAATGAAAATCAATGGCTCATATTAGATGACATGTCAACCATAATGTATTTATTAAGAATCTTTTTATTTCCTTTTTTCAATTTTTTTTCTCGTTTCTCTCTCATCATTACTCAACTCCTCTCTCCTCAATAGTAATAAACGTAAACTCAATAAAGAAAATACTTCTCCCTCCTCTATAATATACTCATCTCTTCTCTATCCTCTCTCTTCACTGTAAAATTGAATAATAAAAAAAGATCAGTTCAACTCTTCATACCGTAAACTCATCCTAAAGTTCAACCAAATTACAAACTTAAATATCTTAAGAGCAATCAGATTTATCCTCCAATAGTCATGGCACATTCATGGTATGTTTACCTTATTACTTTTTTTTCCTTTTTTTTCCAAATAATAAGGATATCTCTGTAACAAAATATTCTAATAAGTTGATAATTGATTGTATTGGAATTATTATTTTTTCTTCATAACAAAGATGAAATACATGTGTATTGAGATTTTTTTTGACTTTTTATCTATTATTGTTTATGTTATAATAAAATGTTTTCTGTTAAAATAAATTACTTTAGTGCTTAAGAAGACTAACAAAATAGGACTTATTATAAAAACAATCATGTAATTATCTAAAACAATAATAATCTTTTAATCTAATTCAAATTATGCAGTAATAATTACCAGCAATTCTGGGTTATTATTATTTGATAAAATAAAATTAATGAGTTTCAAAAATATGAGGATAAGTTATTTTAAGAGAAAATAAAACTTTAATGATAATAAAGCATATATAGAGTTTCAATAATATGATGATAAGTTGTTTTAAGAGAAAATAAAACTTTACTAATAATCCATTGTTTTTATATTTCTTACAGATTGGGAATGGAAAAGAGAGAGAGAGATAGAGATTAATTGAGTAATGATAAGGGAGGTACTTTTAGTTTTTTTTTTAACTGAAATAACGATGTAGAAAGATGGAAAGAGAGGAGAGCGAAGTTTAGCAATGATAAGATATTGAGTTAAAAATAAAATCAGATATTAAAAAGTTGAGTAACATGAGAAGAGAGAAGTTGGTTAACTTGAAAAGTCTTGAAAAGTAATATGAGGGAGGTTTTTTTTTTTTTTTAAATACAATTCCTTGTTGTGGACGAAGAAAGAGGAGAGAGAAGAGATGAATATATTATAGAAGAGAGAGAAGTATTTTTTTATTGAGTTTATTTTTATTATTGTTGTTGAGAAGAGAGGAGTTGAGTAATGATGAGAAAGAAAAGAGAAAAAAATTAACAATGATATAGGAAAAAGAAAAAAATTAAAAAAAAGAAATAAAAAGATTTTTAATAAATACATTATGGTTAATATGTCAGTTAACCTAAATCATTGATTTTTATTAGTTCAATAATAGGTATGTAGTGTAAAAAAAGTTTAATTTAAGAAGGTTGTTGATCTATCCCCTAGGGCAACGTTAGATAGCCCTTTTTTTTTACTTGTTTCCAGTCAAAATTATTTTGATTGCTCTTTCGGATTTTAACTATTTAGAATGATGAGCAGCACTCCTATAGGAATCTAATCTGATAATGTCACCGTTATTGGATGTTATTTTGGGTTGGATCTTTTGAATAAAATATCATTTCTTCCTCAATTTCTTTTATAATTTTCTCTTTTTCTTTTCTTTGTCTTTATTAGTCAATTGAGGAGTAACGTTTTTCATTCAACTGTACTCACTGGATCACAAAGTTGTTAGCTATTGACAAGCGAAATCAATTGTCCAGATTTTATGTAGATATATATCTCCTTCTTTATGAAACCTACTAACAATGTTATATCCATGGGCCAGCTGTTCTCTTTATAACGATATAAACGTTGAAATGGTAGAAAATTGATAATATTAAAACTGAATCACCTTAATTATATAATTATATTTACAAAAATACTTTGAAAACAAACATAAAAAATAGTTACGCTTAATTATATTATGTTTACGAAAGATGGGGCTATATGAACCCTTATATAAACTCTACACACTATATTTTTCAAAACATCCTTCACCCAAATTTCAAAATTTAATTCTTTTTTATACACATCTTTAAATACCACATATATCCTTTTTGAATTTAATTAAATATAATACTAATAGTTTGTTATACAAGAATACTTGGAAAATTAAAGACCTACTTTGAACGTAAATTGATTAAGTATTTTAGAAGCAGTGACCGGTAAACTTTTCTTTCCTATTAAATCTCCCGAATAGTCCCTCTTATACATCAAAGGTTATTGAATGATCAATGCACAATAGATTCGCCTAGTGATAAGGGTGCATCAATGATTGAGTGATAAAACCGTTATGAGATTCTGGGTTTCCACATAAGATTTATCTCATAATTAAAGTGAAAGAGCGTGACAATAATTTGAAATAATTATATTTTAATAAATTTAATTTATTTTAATAAATATATATTATTTTATTATATCTTTGTTGGTAAATTACTATATTGATGATTTAGTCTTTTGATTTTTTATTAAAATTGGAGTGTATAAAGTGTATTTAGGGGTTCATATAACCTCAACCATTTATAAATATAATGATCAAACCAATTCATTTAAGAATATTTAAAATATAATTATTATTATTATTATATGTACAAGGATCAACAGAGTCAAAATGGCTTTCTATGTCCACCCCATGATCATTATCACTTAAAAGAAACGTCACTAGAAACATGTATTTTGACTAATGTTTGATTCACTTATAACCATAGATTCAATTTACGGACAAGCCTATCAAAATCCCTATTTGCTTTTCGAAAAAAAAGAAAAAAAATCCAAATTAGAGGGTTTGTTTGATAAATAACTCTTTTTCTAAAAATTTATATGCTATGACCATATCTGACGTCTGACAGTACTCGACGAGATTAGGAGATAGTATCTGACAATGTCTGAGTGGTGCATCCGATAATATTTAATAAATAGTATTCAATTGCGTCTAACACTCAATAAATGATCATAAAATACAAACTTTTAAAGACATGATCATTTTTATAATTTACAGTTAAATTTGAAACATTTTTTGAATTTTTTCTTCTTTCTTTTTGCATCAAAGAACCCTCATAATGTAGCTGAAGTATCTTAATCCACCAGTTCAAAAAAATAATTAGTTAGACAGTTTCTCCTTGTCCTACAGTTTTTTTGTTCATTAATTATACCAAAGTGATTATCCAATTATTTATTCTTCAATCATGTTTCTTACCAAAACCTTAATGGCCGCTGCTAACATGCAAACGGTGCACTCAATACGCCCTGTTTTTGGACCATGAGATCAATCTAACGGCTCATTGCAACTGAGAAATTAAGACCTGCAACCAAAATAGCCGGTCACGTACAGTAACTGAATAAAATATCAAAAAAAATCAAGGAAATTAACTGGTTTGCGAGAAAACATACGTCCTGTTTTGCTTACTTCTTCTTCAGACCCTCTTCAGGCTCACCTTCCCTACAGTTTCCTTCCGCCCTCTATCATTAGCAAGCAAAGCATTACATTGATTTTTACATAATCAGGGAGATGAATCCATACCAAAAGAAATAGGGATTCCCCATTGAAAACTGTCAATTAATTTTCGAAGACGCCGACTCTAATCTGACCCACAAATAGAGAATTTTTCATCATCTTCTCAGTTTCGCTTCCTCTTCATGATCTCAATCCAAAAACTGTAAGTATATCTTAACCCTATTTTATGATTTTTCTCCTATATCTTATTCCAAATTTGAAGATCTTATTTTTTATTTTTTACTTTCCTTCCATGATTAATTCAAGTGCCACCTTGTTTTTTCTTTTTTCTTTTTTATTTTTCACTGCATGTGAACGATTTTTGCACTCGTTTTGATTATTAATAAAATAAAATTGACTTGTCTGCTCGTAGCCCAAATGAGTTTTTCTTGTTGAAAAGTTTAATCCCTTTTGAGGTTTATAAGTTGCTTTAAGACATATATACTTGCTTTGAATTGTTTTTATTATTATTTCTTAAAAGTAATTTCATATATTTTCTTTGTTTTCAGTTGTTTAGGTTTGATGTTCTCACTTTTGTTTTTCTTCAGTTTGATGGATCGAAATCATGGAGACGGAATGTAGAAGTTGTATAGTTGGATTGCTTAATTAACTACATTAGTTAGGTAATTTGTTTCAGTTTTAGTTTCACAGACTGTAGAAATTCATTTCAGCTTCATTTATTGCCTGTTTCTTTTTTTTTTTTTTTTTTTTTTTTTTTTTTTTTTTTTTAGAATCAGTGTTTGTGTTCTTGATTTGTTCATTTGATGTTGTAGTCCAAAAAATTTATTGGGATTCTTTAAAATAATAAATTTATTAGGATGCATTTTGTTATAAAATTTTAGTTCTTCTAGGAAGCTATACTTGAGAGTAATAAGGTGGGAAATATCAGTGAGTCTTGATTCAAAGCTTTTTACTATTGGTGGGGATCACCCAGATGGTTTGCTTGTTGATTCACTAATTGCCAAATTATGACTAAGTGCAACTATGGGATTCTAATTAATCACTTACCTGAGTTGAAGCTATCTTAAGTAATGTTATTTTATTTGTAACTTCTATTGCAGGCAGTGCTCTTGAAGTTTTAACTATTTAACCATTATGGAAAAATTTCTAATTTGATATGCAGTATCCAATGCATCAGTCATGTTGGATTATAATGGAAACAAAGTCTAACTATCTGACTAATGCTTCAATTTTGAATTTCAATGGTTTCTTCCAGTTACTTGTGGGGATGAAGAAAACAAGTGAAACTACAAATGAGGCAAGTTTTTTTCTTGGTACAATAGTTGTTGAATTGGCTTTATGTTTTTTTTGTGTTCAAAGAGAGCACAGTTGAACATTATGAGCTAGATAAGAAAATAAGATTTACAAGAACATTTTTCACCTCTCTTACTTGTCTGAGTTATGGTTGCTTTTCTCAAAAGCTCTTTGTTTTATCTTGATTTCTCTGGTGATAGCAGAATAGATTCATCAAGATATGTTATTGTTTTCTTTTTGCTAATTAGGATATATTAAAGTCATTTTTCTTGCTAAGAAAACTGATTTTAACATTTCTGTCTGTTGCAGTGACACAAAGTTAACATGCCATGAATTTCTTCAAAAATCGATGTCAGTGATGCATGCGTGGCAGAATTAATTCATACATTCCCCTTCTCCACCAAAAGATAATCTAATTAAACCATGGATCAAAATTTTGTGAGTTTTCAGTTGTAGTATTATTGTAAGTTGATTAAGTTTTTAGCTTGGAATCTAAGTGCTATTTGACATTCATGATGGTTGGTGAGAATGCATCAGAAGGCTCACTAACAAAACCATGATTTGGTAACCAGAATAAAGACGTAAGCAAACTGGATGAATTATGTTTTTGATAACCAGAACCTTGATTTGTTTATTATGTTAATTCCTATCATTACTATCAAAAGCTTTGTGATTGGCTTATAATGAAGTTCTTTGAATTTTCTTTTGAATTTGCAGATTGGATGCCCTTTAAAATTGTTGCGCTATAATTTGTAGGTTTGAAAAAAAAGTTGCACAGGAAAATCACAGTTGCTGGGTAAAGAAAGGTACAACTTAATGTCTATATACATTTGTAAATATTAACATTGCTCTTTTGAGTCTACAAAAGTCAAAGCGGACACGTTTAGTTCTTGAAGATTTATGGTATGGGTATTTTGGTTTGGATTGATAAAATGGTTGCTTGT
Source organism: Boswellia sacra (assembly GCA_013180625.2). Lineage (NCBI taxonomy): Eukaryota > Viridiplantae > Streptophyta > Magnoliopsida > Sapindales > Burseraceae > Boswellia > Boswellia sacra. The sequence goes on along the minus strand of SNVD02004456.1, from coordinate 160,946 downwards.
ACCTAATTTGGATAGTTACTTGTAGACAACAAAGAAATTTGTTGTGATTAAATGAATTGTATCCTAACTGTTATTATTTTGTGCGGTGAGGTTTTTGGCATTAAGATGATTTTACTGGAAAAGTACTAGTCCACCATCGAAGAGTTGAAGTCCGGTTGGTGTGGTGATTACCTTTTGGTGACTGTAAATTTGATACTTGTATATAGTGCTGTGCTCCTAAGCTATGATACTTTTGCTATGTGCTATCGCCACGGCTACAATGCAACTAATGCACCTAATTTTCTAACCATAGGATTCATCCAACGGCTGTGAAAGGATGAAAGGCAACCGGCTAAGCAAGTTATGTGAAGTGTTTTTGTATTTAAAACACGAAAATATAGAGTCCTACTACCAAAATTTTATGAAAACACCCAAATCTCCACAGATGAACCCTAGCATCCCTCCCCATAGTCATTCTCATTCTATTATTTAGAATTCACCATCATTGGCTTCATAAGGGATAGTGAAGCGAAGGAACTCCAACCAAGATTAGCTAGTGGGCACTTCGCGTTCCATGGTTAGGGATCCAGACAACTTGAAATTTTAACGAAGGGGAGACAGATTGATTTGGTGAGTATCTAGAGTTTGACACTACTTAATTTAAATTAGAAAGCATTTGTAAAGCACTGATGTAATGCATCTCATCTCCTACCCAAGGTCGCCTCTGCTCGTCACTTTCTGCAAGAGAGAGCCCAAATTCCATTTTGTCTGTTAGGTTGAGCAGTAGTTAATCAATTTCTTGTGTTTTGTTTTAGTTTTGTTGCCATTTTTTTTTAATGAATTATATTCTTTTATCACTATAAAAAAATTATGATATCTACGACATCTCTTTTATGGCAACATTAAGTGGCAGCAGCAAATGAGTAAGCTGCGATGCATGTCTGTCTAATAAGGCACCAAACAAGCGGATGCGAATAACCCTATTTTTATTTTAAAACCAAACCCTTAGCCAGTAACTAGAGATAGTTTTTCAATCGCTTCTTGAGCCGTAATTTCATAAAATTTCAATCGATATACAACTATAACAACTGATTATACAATCAATCGATCTACAATCAATCTCTTCCGTTGTTAAATTGTCTCTCCTAATTTTCTTGAAAACCAAACACTTCAATTCCACTCTACTTTTAATCTCGATTTTACTAAATATTGTGAGTTTAAATTTTCTCCCTTGTTTTGTTTGATTTAGATTTCAATCGAAAAACTTGATTCATCTCTTCAACAAACCTGAATGAATCAAAATTGGTCTAGATTGCTTTTTGTTTTGCCTAGATTTCGCCTCTTTGTTGAATCTGAAACTTGAGGCCATAATCTGAGTCGCAACTATAATCAGAATCAAAATCGGAGACCTCCATAATTACTCTTCCAATTGGAATCAAATTGTTTTGAAGCCTCGGCCTTCAAATCTAGTCTAGGCGGCCAATCATGTTGTTGTCACCTTATAATTTTTCTCCCCAGCCCTCATTTGGATCGCACCAACAACAAGCCTCAGATACTCTATGAATTCAGGGAATCTTCAGTTTCTTCTGCCTCAATGCAATCCAAAGGTGATTGTTCTCTATCTACTCTAACTTTTTCACTTAATTTTTCTAATAACTTTTCACTTAATTTTTCTAATAACTCTTACTTGATTTTAGGCTACTTCATCTCTAGCTTCAAAACTAGCTTTTTCAATCAGGTATTAATATGTGTTTTTTAACTAAAATAATCATATTTGGTTTTACAATTTATACTTGCCATTGGTTTTTTTTTTCTTAGGACTATTTTAGAGTCAATCTACTTCAAAGAGACTGGTAAGAGCTTGTACCTCTCTGTTTTGGTTTCTGTTCGTTTGCACGTTGCTCCATTTTATTATTAGAGAATTTTCGTCCCTTTATCTGCTTCTAGGGATGTAGGGAAAATGAAGTAAATAAAGAAAAAAGTCGAGAAAATTTTATCTGGGTATGTTTTATGATGAAAAAAAAAGGATTGAACATGAGTAGGCTCGAGTAGTTTACATTAGGCTCAATTTAGCAGAATTCAAGCTACAACTTTGGATTTTAAATACAGAATTTAGCATATTTATAGTTATTGGTTTATTGGATTGATTGATGAATAGAAAAAAATCCTTTCATTTTGTTTATTTTAATATATTTATTAACTGCTCTTTTTGAGATAACAGTGGTTAAAATCTGCAGGTCAGTTCTAGGTTGTCTGGTTTCATTTCACATTTGGGATATGAAGGATTGTAGTGAAAATTTTTACACCTATCTAAAGTGCTGTAGTGAAAACTATTTTGCTTGTTTGATCTGCAATCCAAAAGTGCTCTTATTTTGCATATCATCCTATTTCGTATGTACGTTCTTTGTTCAAGATAACAAGGTCTATTATTGGTTTACAAAAGAAAACTAATTTGCCTATTTGATCTGTAATCCAAAGGAAATTTGTTCTAGTTGTTTCTTTCTTTCTGCTTTTGTTTTGTTTTCTTTTGGTTTTATCATATTGTGTTTTCATTATGCCTTTTGTTGACTATATAGCTTCTGACTTCTCTTGTGTCTGCCTTTTTGAAGCTTGCACCACCGCAACCACCCCCACTTCAGTTCTGTTAATATTTATTATGTATTTGCATACAGCTAGCTATGCCATATATGATTATGTTCTCTATTTCTTCTTTAAGGAAGCCTAAACGTGGGTTCTTTTTTGAGTAAAAAAATCAATATATTTGCTTATTTGCCTTATGAGATTTCTAGGTTTTTTTGTGTAACTTTATTTCATTGATGGGATTTAACTATGAGTTTATATATGTGCTTTCATGCTTTATATTTTTGTTGTAGGAAATAAACAATTTCACAGTTTTGTTCACTATAATCTATTATTTTCTTTATTTCTGATTGTAGAGAGAGAGGGGAGATTTAAGTAACTATGGCTGATCGATATGACACTGTTTCTAGATAATTTTGTTATGTGAAAGTAAGATATATCAGACAATGTGAGAACTTTCCCTCTGCATTATTACGCTATAATTTCTCTCTGTATTAGAGATATTTGATGCTGCTGCAGAGGATGTTGTTGAGCTTGGTAGCTGGCAAGGCCTAAAATCAAGACTTCTCTTTTTTTTATTTCTCTTGTTCTTTTCATTTTTTTTTGCACTTGATTGAAAATAACAATAACGGTTAATAGTGGCTTATATGAGACAGGGAAGAAGCAAACTAAGAGAAGTACTATTGATTAGAAGGCCTCATCTAACAGTGTTGCTTTAGCAGTAATAATAGCAATTGGGTTTTATGCCAAAGATGAGAGTTTGAGACACTACTCTGGTTTTAGCAGCTTAGAGGCCTCATATAACAACAAGGCCCCTTTGTTGCAAAGCCTTGAATACGATACATTGCCCTATCCTTTTTCTTATGTAAATTAATGATGAAAATTTGGAATTGTAGTCTAATTTGAACTTTTTTTTTTATAGGTTCATGATATTTCACATCACACAAGGTTGATTGGTGGAGTCCCAATAAAATTTTTAATTCTTGTTAAACTTTTGTTATAATATGATGAATTATGTAACTTGTCAAAGTGCCTAAGAATGGATAGATGATTTATTTTTTATTTTATGGATAATGTATTTGAAAATTTTAGAAATTAGTAATTGTGTTTTGATTTATTATTTTAAATTTCAAATATTATTTCTATATGTGGTTACATTTAATGGTGACTCAATTATTTACATCCAGTAAATATGTAATTAATAAAAACTTATGGACTAATTCAACAATTTAAATTAACATTTGAGTTCAAACATATACTAAATTCGTAATTAATCAATGTTTGTGATGTCTACAATTTAAATAAAAATTTGAATTCATATGTTTAACCTATTGTATAAGTTGGGTGAGGATCAAGCTCGATAGTTATTTCTAATGATATTAGAGAATGCAAAATATGTAGGTAAAACCAAGTTTTTATAATATAATCCCCAATCTTCAAGATGATAGGTTATGACTAATATTAAAAGGAAATTTTAATTCATTAATATTTTTATATTATATTAATATGAATTTGTATATATTAAAACAAATGCATCAAAAAATATATTTAAAATTATAAAATATGGTGGTTAACCTAATATGAATATTAAAAAATACAAATATGATTAATTATATTATCTTACAAATTATATATAAAAAAAAGAAAAAAATTATTATGGTTGGTTTGTGGAGGATACAATAAAAAACGGACACATATTTTCGTGCTTCCACTTGTGGAGAATTCATACGAGAGAATGACAACGTGGCGGTGGGTCTGAGGAGGGAAACTGGAGTCATTCCTGACTAATCGTAGCATTATTCTCGACTTGCATAAAGCAAGATCCCGAGTGATAAAAGAGACACTCTCGAGACATATACAAGTTCGGATCTGTGCGTTAAATGACGTTTTGAGCTTATTCATGACACGTTATTTGCCATTTCTAAGTGCAAAGGATGCCTTTGCATGGATGATGGTGCGCGCGCGAGGTGACGCGGTGGAATCAAAGTGTTCCCAGCAAAATGTATAGTTGTCCCGAATTCCTCAAAGTACGATCCTGACTCCCCAAGGGACTATTCCCGAGTGAAATTTACACAATAGGGATTGAGGTGAAAAACTTGCTTAAATTGGGGTTTTACGGCTATTCATGACATGTTATTCACCGTTTACAACTGCAGAAGGGGCCATTCAGAAGATGATGACATGCGCGTGGGGCGATGCCATAGAATTAGAGTTTTCCCAGCAAAATATATGCTCATTCTTGACTCCGATAAAGCAAAATCCCAACTTCGCCAAAGGTTGTTCCCAGAAGAAATATACATAGTCAAGTTTGAGTCGAAAACTTTGAGCATTTCAGGGTTTTAGGGGCATTCACGACACATTTTTTTGCCATTTTCAAGCATGGAGGATGTCGTTGGAAGGATGACGGCAAGTGTGTGGGGCTTGTAGCGGAATCGGATTATTCCTAACAAAATGAATGCTCGTTCCTGACTATGACAAAGTGGGTTCCCGACTTCGACAACAGACACGTATTTTTGCGCTTCCACTCGCGGAGGATTTATATGAGAGGATGAAGGCGTGGTGGTGGGTTGGGGGAGGAAAATCAGAGTTATTCCCGATTAATTGTATTATTATTCCTGACTCCTATAAGGCGCTATCCTGAGTGGTGAAAGAGCATTCTCGAGGCATATACAAACTGGAACTATGTAAAATTTGACGTATTTATTGAAAACGGACACGTATTTTTGCGCTTTCACTCACAGAGGAATCGCATGAGAGAATGACAGCGTGGCAGTGAGTTGGGGAGGGGGATTGGAGTCGTTCCCGACTCCTCTAAAGTGCGATCCCGAGTGGTAAAAGAGGCATTCCCAACAAATGGTATTGTTGTTCCCGACTCCTATAAAGCGCGATCCCGATTGTTAAAAGTGGCGTTCCCGACTAAATATATTGTTGCTCCCGACTCGTATAAAGCGTGATCCCGAGGGGTAAAAGGGGCATTCTTGACAAATGATATTGTGGTTCCCGCCTCCTATAAAGCGCAATCGCAAGTGGTAAAAGGGGTGTTCCCGACTAAATATATTGTTATTCCCGACTTGTATAAAGCGCGATCCTGAGTGATAAAAGAGGCGTTCCCGACAAATGGTATTGTTGTTCCCAACTCCTAAAAAGCGCGATTCTAAGTGGTAAAAGGGCATTCCTGAGTAAATGTATTATTGTTCCCGACTCGTATAAAGCATGATCCCGAGTGTTTAAAAGGGTATTCCCGACAAATGGTATTTTTGCTCCCGACTCATATAAAGAGCGATCTCGAGTGGTAAAATGGGTATTCCCGACTCGTATAGAGCGTGATCCCGAGTGATAAAAGCAACGTTCTTGACAAATTGTGTTGTTGCTCCCGACTCGAATAAAGCGCGATCTCGTGTGATAAAAGAGATGTTCCCGACTAAATGTATTATTCTTATTGACTCGTATAAAAAGCGATCTCGAGTGGTAAAAAGTGTGTCTCGATAAATGGTATTGTTGTTTCCGACTCGAATAAAGAGCGATCCCGAGTAGTAAAAGGGGCGTTCCCGACAAATATATTGTTGTTCCCGACTCGTACAAAGAGCGATCCCTTGTGATAAAAGGGGTGTTCCTGACTAAATTTATTGTTGTTCCTGACTCATATAAAGCGCGATTCTGAGTAATCAAAGTGGCGTTCCCGAGACATATACAAGTTGGGAACTTCCTAAAATTTGGCGTATCAATCGATAATGGACACGTAATTTTGCCCTTCCAATCGCGGAGGAATCGTATGAGAGGATGATGGCGTGACAATGCGGCTAGGGAGGGGAATCAAAGTTTTTCTCGACTGATTATATTGTTGTTCCTTCCTCATATAAAGCGCAATCCCAAATGGTCAAAGAGACATTTTCGAGACATATAAAAGGCTGGAACTGGGATAGAATTTTTGTGTATCAACCGTAACCAGAGAGGTAAATTGACAATTTCAACTGCGGAGGGTGTGTACATGACAACGACAGTGTTGCCATTTGCCAGGGAAGAGGAATTGTAGTTCTTCTCCACTGATTGTATTAACATTTCCGACTTATATAGAGCGTGATCGTGAATTGTAAAAGATGTATTCTGGGAAAGTATTTTCACATGTCAAAAATTAAAAAAAAACTAATTTCCTAAATTTTTTTGTCATATTAATGTATAAAAATAGTGAAACATACATTAAAAATTTCATATGTCAAAATAATAATTTTTTATTGTCATATTAAAGTACAACAATAGTTAAATATCTATTAAAAAATTTTCACGTGTCAAAAAATAGATTAATAATTTGGTGATTTTCCTCGCGGAGGGTGTGTACACGAGGATTAGGGAGCGGCCATGGGGTCGAGGAGTGGAATCAATCTTTTTGGACAAATTGTATTATCGTTCCCAGCTTTTGTAAAGTACAAATCTAACTATTAAACAGCGATTTCTAAAAGAAAATTTTAATACATCGAAAAATAAATATTCTAAATTAATTATATATTATAATTTTTTCTGTATAAATAATGTTGCTACAGTATTATACAGTGACATAACAGTGGATAAACAGTGGTGATACAGTACCTGAATGCTACAGTACCGGTAAAGGTAAACCTGCATTTGCAGGTTAATGCCAATCAATTTGCTGCCAAATGGCAACATTGCAGCCAACCTTATAAATAGTACCGAGCGCATCCAATGCACCGGGTGCATGGAAGGCTGATCCAACCTTATCGGTTATTCCATTTCAGTAGCTGTTTATCCTTACCTTGTAATACAATTTTTTTAGTTTCTTTACTCATGTCTGCTGGTTTATTCTATCCTTGTGCTAATTATTTACACTTCTTTAAAAAAGTGCTTACGGATTTCTCTCTCTGTAACATGATATACTTTATATCCTTCTAGTGCCCTTTACACTTTATTGCATAACAAGTGCAATCATGGACGTCTGTCATATTTCTATCTAACAGTGCACGATTTTTTTTCCTCCTATACTATGTTATATTTACTATAGTTTTAAGCTTCACTAGAGAGGGTTCGAACCTCAGACATTAATATAGTCAAACACCAAATCTCGAGCCCTTAATCAATTAGGAACATTTGAACATTTGTAATTTTACTCAACCTATTTTCATAGTTCAAAATTAAATGCGTATAAACAACACAAATCCAGTCGATTAGTTTGTTGACTAAAAGGAAATTTTATATATATCATGTAATATTGAAAATAGTAATACCATTTAAAATAAAATATCTTATATAACAAAACCATGGTTCATTAACTTTGAATTTATTATATAAGTTGTTTTTAAAATAATAAAACTTGTATTACACAAAAAATTTTAATTTGTTTTGAGATTTATGGTGAGTGTACTTAGAAAGAAAGAGATCTCGAGAATAATTTATAAGGTACTTATAGCTTCACTCATTGTTTTTTAATTAGCTCATTATTGCTTCAAAAATTTTTAATCGTCGAGATATCATTTCAAATATGCGTTTTTAAATTCAAAGTTATTTTTGTTTAATGATTACATATTGATAATTATTATATATATATGATTTTGGTTTTCAATAATTATTATATATATATGATCAAATGTTATTTTTGTTTAATGATTACATATTGATAAATTTCTAAAATTTTATTCCAAAATTATGTATCACAAATGATATGACATGATTTTAAAGTTAATACATCATTTATTATATCGTTAACCTATCTACTTGGCAATTATTAATTGAATATTCATAATTTAGAATACAAAATTATCATTAATTATTCTATTATTAATGGTTTCGTTGCAATATTATATACGCAAGCAATGAGTAAAGTTAAGTTAAATTATTCAGTTTTATACTTAATAACAAGTCTATCAATGCTGCATTAATAGGAGGAACAAATTAAGCAATCTAATTAACAACTGAATCTAATATTTGAAAAAAATAAGTTTGGTATGTATTAACAAGCTATGTGTATATAGTTGAGTTCAAAATCAATTTAACTGCAAAACGCGTCACAAATACATAAAAAGAAAATAATAATAATAATAATAATAGTAATAAATATTTGTAATAATTAAGAAAATTACATAAAATATAGATAACATGATTATAACGCAATAGAGGGGTTATAAATTGATTCCCAAATTCCACTTTTCTTTGAATCATATTTACTTCTCTATAAACGGAGCCTCAAAACATTTCCCCTTACCATCTCAGTAACCAATTCTGAGGCAACATCGAGCAGCAAAACCGAGCAGAACATTATTGCTCAAATTGATCATGACCAATTGTTTTAAGGCTGCAGCTGAGGATAATATTGAACCCTTCAAGGAAAAAATTCTACACAGGAGGTTGAACGGATAGTGGAAGAACTATCTGGGGATACAATCCTGCATATCCACATCAAATCTCGAAAGCAAACCATCGAATCTCCCCCAGCACATCTTATTAATTATATAGCACATTGTATTCATTCTGCAGCAGCTCTTATAAATTACGATACCAATCCAACATTAATAAAATCGACACCATAAACCAAGTTCGTGGAACAAATACTTGACATATGTCCATCAATTGTACTAGAGCTTAATGTCAAAGGTGATACTCCCCTTCATGTTGCTACAAAATGCGGCTACTCTGCCATTATGCGACGTCTTCTGCAATGCGCAAAAGCACAACCTAATGACCGGGAGAGCGGGTTAAGAGCTGAGTAACAGCTGCTGAGGGTGACAAACAAGGAAACACAGCATTGCATGAGGCAGTGATTTATTCTAATCTCGCCGGCGTGTCAATATTAACCAAAGAAGCAGACCCTGACTTTTCATATTCTGCCAATAAGTCTGGAGGAACTCCACTTTACCTTGCTGAAGCTGTAGGGCATTTGTCTATAGTGCGCAAAATATTAAAAAGCTGCAAATCAGCTGCCCGTGAAGGACCCCAGCGAAAGACGGCTTTGCATGCGGCAGCCATGGTAGATAATCCAGGTAAGTGATGATCCACTTCAAATGGGAACATTTAACATTATAGATTGATAGCCGGTGCATAACTTAATTAATTAGTGATTATCTAGTATTATTACGTATTCTTTATTGTAGTTTCCAGTCAAAATTCTGATTGGTCGTTTCGAAATATCTGTTTAAAAAAATAAAAATCTTTCTTAATCTGAGCTTTACCTGAGCTTTTGCTAATCTTGTACCAAGTAGATTTTATTAACTATTGTGAAGTGGGTGAAGGCATTTTTGCCTTTCACCCAATTCCACATCGGTGGGAAACAAAATCTAAGTGGGGAGGCTACGCTATATAATAAAGCCTCCTCCTCCCCTTACACTTGTACCAAGCTTATGTATTAAGCTTTTCTCTTCTTCCTCCCTTGTAATCTCCTCCATTCTAATTGTGAGAGAGATTGTAATATTTTTTCTTCATAGTGAAATATTTTCGGTCTTGTCCCGTGGAGGTTTCCCTCAAATTGAGGGTTTTACCATGTTAAATATTTGTGCCTTTATTTTCTTTATTGCCTTTAATTTATTTACTGTGGTAAGGCTGAGCTGCTCAAGTTGTCTATTTTATTTATTGTGGAGGGCAGTGCCACCCAAATTGTTATTTCTAATATAACAATTTGTTTCTTGTCTTTTATTTGAGCTGCGATGGGAGTGTTCGATCTCCTAACAGTGGTATCAGAGCAAGGTTGCGAAGGCAGAGCTAAGGGTTAGGATAGTACGTGGTTACTTGTATGGTTATATACATGTCTAGGAAAGCTTTGTCAAAAAGACGATAAGAGTCTAAGGAGACTGGGTTTTAAGTGGGACCGCTTGTGACCCCTCCAGTGTTTCCTGGAAGCTTTCTTGGTGTATATTAAATCATACCGGCACTTACTACTATTCTTGATTACTGTTTAGCAGTGGTATACGTATACGGATACTGTTACTGTTCACGTATATGATACTATTCAGGGATACTGTTCACATATACGATACTGTTCACTGCAAGACAAATGGCAGCCAAATTCAAGATAGAGAAGTTCGATGGAAACAACTTTGGGCTATGAAAAATTAAAATAAAGGCTATCTTGAGAAAAGAAAATTGCCTTGAAGCAATTGATGGAAGACCGGAAAATATGCAAGATGAAAAGAAATGGGAGAAGATAGATGGTGATGATTCTACATCTAGCAGTTGCAGATGAAGTGCTGTCAAGTATTCAAGAATTAAACTCTGCAAAGGAGATTTGGGATACTTTGACAAGCTTGTATGAAGCCAAATCTCTACACAACAAAATTTTCTTGAAAAGGAAGCTGTACACTCTTCGTATGTCAGAAACCACTTCGGTGACTAAACATATCAACACTTTGAAGACGTTATTCTCTCAGCTCTCAACCATGGAGCATAACATAGAAGAGAAGGAACATGCTGAGCTTCTACTTCAGAGTTTACCTGATTCATATGACAATCTCATCCTCAACTTGGCAAATGGTTCAATGAAGTCATCTCTAGTCTTTAATGATGTTGCGGCTGCTGTCTTAGAAGAAGAAAGCAGACGTAAAAACAAGGAAGACAGAATAATGACTTCTCAACATGCAGATGCTTTATCCGCCAACAAAGGGAGATCAAGGGAACGTGGCTCCAGTGTGAGTCACAATCATAACAGGGGAAAGCCTAAAGGAAGGAAGTTTATTAAATGCTACCATTGTGGAAAGTAAGGGCACGTGAAAAACGAGTGTTGGCATCTTAAGAAGAATGGAGAGGAAAACAGCAAAGGAAAAGAATCTGAGTCGTCAGGATCTCAGGGTTGTGTAGCAAGTACTTCAGGGAATGGCTAAATCTTGTGCAGCGAGGCAACAACAGTTGTGGAAGGCAGAAAAAGGTTTGCTGATATTTGGTTAATTGATTCAGCAGCAACATGGTATATGACTTCTAGAAGAGATTGGTTCTATCAATATAAGCCTATCTCAGAAGGGTCTGTGTACATGGGTGATGATCATGCCTTAAAAATCGCTGGTATTGGAACCGTCAAAGTAAAAATGTTTGATGGTACGATTCGTACTATCCAAGATGTACGACATGTGATTGGCTTGAAGAAAAATTTGCTATCGATGGGACAGTTGGATGACCTCGGATGTGAGTTCCATACGAAAAATAGGATCATGAAGGTTGTCAGAGGCGCACTTGTGGTGATGAAGGCAGAAAAGATTGCTGCTAACCTATACATGCTCCATGGAGAAACTATTCAGGAGGCAGAAACAGCGGTTGCTAGTTCTTGAGAAGAATTGTCTATGATATGGCATCGAAGACTTGGCCATATGTCTGAAAAGGGTTTGAAGATTCTCTCTGATCGAAAACTACTTCCTGGAATCAAAACTGTAAGTTTACCATTCTGTGAGCATTGTGTTATTAGCAAGCAGAGTAGACTGAGTTTTAGCAGATCTATTGCTAGGAGTAAAAACATTCTAGACTTGATTCATTCTGATGTTTGGGAATCACCGGTTACGTCCCTAGGAGGAGCAAACTACTTTGTATTGTTTGTGGATGATTATTCTAGGAGATGTTGGGTATATGTCATCAAGAAAAAGTCAGATGTATTTCCTGTATTTAAAGCCTTCAAAGCACAGGTGGAACTTGAATCCGGAAAAAGGATCAAGTGTTTGAGGACAGATAATAGGAGAGAATTCTGCAACACGGAATTTGACACATTTTTCAGTAAAGAAGGTGTGAAATGGCAGAAGACAGTTGCTTACACACCACAACAAAATGGAGTGGCAGAGCGGATGAATAGAACTCTCACAGAAAGAATGAGAGCATTACTAAAGACTGCGGGTCTACCCAAGACATTTTGGGCAGAAGCAGCCACTACAGCCTGTTACTTGATAAATAGGTCTCCATCAACAACAATTGAGATGAAGACACCTATGGAGATGTGGACTGGTAAGCCAACTGATTATTCCTCCCTTCATATTTTTGGATGTCCTGCTTATGTGATGTATCATGACCAAGAAAGAACGAAGCTGGATCCAAAATCCAGGAAATGTATCTTCTTGGGATATGCTGATGGAGTAAAGGGGTATCGCCTATGCGATCCTACTGCCCATAAGATTATCATCAGCAGGGATGTTGTCTTTGTAGAAGACATGTTTAAATGTGAAGAAAGTGATAGCACGAAGAAAAATGTTGAGACTATATCAGTAGAAGAAGAAACAGTTTCTTCTGAAGCAGTACCAAAACACGATGATCAAGAACCAGTTGAGTATGAAGCACCTGAAGTCCGTCGATCAACTCGAGAAAGAAGGGAACCTTCTTGGCACTCAGAATATGTGATGGCGAGCAATGTTGCATACTGTCTCCTAACAGAAGATGGGGAGCCTTCCACCTTTCAGGAGGCTATAAAAGGTTCTGATGCATCTCTATGGATGATAGCAATGCATGAAGAGATAGAAGCTTTAGACAAAAATAAGACATGGGATCTTATGCCACTACCACATGGAAGAAAAGCCATCGGAAACAAATGGGTCTACAAGATCAAACGTGATGGGAATGATCAAGTGGAGCGGTATCGTGCTAGACTGGTGGTCAAAGGATATGCTCAGAAAGAAGGAGTTGATTTCAATGAGATATTCTCTCCTGTGGTAAGACTTACAACAATTCGAGCAGTCTTGGCTATGTGTGCTACTTTTGACTTACACTTAGAGCAGTTAGATGTAAAAACTGCGTTTCTTCATGGAGAACTTGAAGAAGAAATTTATATGCTCCAACCGGAAGGTTTTGTTAAAGAAGGAAAAGAGAACATGGTTTGCAGGTTGACCAAATCTCTGTACGGCTTAAAACAGGCGCCAAGGTGTTGGTACAAGAGATTTGATTCATTCATCATCAGCCTTAGGTACAACAGACTCAGTTCAGATCATTGTACTTATTACAAGAGGTTTGAGGAAGACTTTATCATTTTGCTGTTGTACGTGGACGATATGTTGGTAACAGGCACTAACAAAGATCAGGTCCAAGAATTAAAGGCACAATTGGCTAGGGGATTTGAAATGAAGGATTTAGGACCAGCAAACAAGATTCTAGGGATGCAAATTCACCGAGACAGAAAAAACAGGAAGATTTGGCTATCTCAAAAGAACTACTCGAAGAAAATCTTGCGCCGCTTCAACATGCAAGATTGTAAGCCAATTTCTACCCCATTTCCTGTTAATCATAAATTATCCTCAAGTATGAGTCCTAGCAATGAAGCGGAGATGTCTCAAGTACCGTATGCATCAGTAGTAGGGAGCCTAATGTATGCTATGATTTGTATAAGACTAGACATTGCACAAGCAGTGGGAGCGGTCAGTAGATTCATGGCTAATCCGGGGAGAGAGCATTGGAATTCTGTTAAGAGGATCCTTAGATACATCAAAGGAACCTCTGATGCTCCACTATGCTATGGAGGATCAGAGTTCATTGTCAATGGCTATGTTGATTCAGATTTTACAGGAGATATTGACAAAAGGAAGTCCACTACAGGCTATGTGTTTACACTTGCAGGAGGTGCTGTGAGCTGGTTATCTAAACTTCAAACTGTTGTGGCTCTATCTACAATAGAAGCAGAGTATATGGCAGCTACACAAGCTTGCAAGGAAGCTGTTTGGATCAAAAGGTTATTGGAGGAACTCGAGCACAAACAAGAGAAGATTTCTTTGTTTTGTGACAGTCAGAGTGTCTTGCATATCGCAAGGAATCCAGCCTTTCATTTAAGAACGAAACACATAGGAGTTCAATATCATTATGTACGAGAAGTAGTGGAAGATGGAATAGTGGATATGCAGAAAATCCACACGAAGGACAACATAGCAGATGCATTAACCAAACCAATCAATGCTGACAAGTTCATCTGGTGTAGAACGTCTTGTGGCCTGTTAGAGACGTGAGCAGCATGTATAGAGACAAGACTGAAAGGAAAAATGCCTTCAAGTGGGAGAATGTGAAGTGGGTGAAGGCATTTTTGCCTTTCACCCAATCCCACATCGGTGGGAAACAAAATCTAAGTGGGGAGGCTACGCTATATAATAAAGCCTCCTCCTCCCCTTACACTTGTACCAAGCTTATGTATTAAGCTTTTCTCTTCTTCCTCCCTTGTAATCTCCTCCATTTTAATTGTGAGAGAGATTGTAATATTTTTTCTTCATAGTGAAATATTTTCGGTCTTGTCCCGTGGAGGTTTCCCTCAAATTGAGGGTTTTACCACGTTAAATATTTGTGCCTTTATTTTCTTTATTGCCTTTAATTTATTTACTGTGGTAAGGCTGAGCCACCCAAGTTGTCTATTTATTTATTGTGGAGGGTAGTGCCACCCAAATTGTTATTTCTAATATAACAATTTGTTTCTTGTCTTTTATTTGAGCTGCGGTGGGAGTGTTTGATCTTCTAACAACTATGAGTGGTTAAGAACCTTTATATTCTCTCTCCTCTCTCATTTATTTGTATTAACTACAAATCATACGTTTGCTCTTTGCTCAAGTAAAGATCATCATGGGCTCCTAGGAATCAGATAATGACTATTATTAAACTGCTTCAATTCATAAAATGATCTTTACCGTAACTTTTTTTTCAATAATGTGATTTGTGGTTAGAAAAGTGCTTCGATTCATAAAATGTTCTTTACCTTAACTTTTTGAACAATGTGATTGGTGGTCAGAAAAAGTTAATTAACGAAGAAAGAAAATGAAAGTAAATATAAACCATACATAGTAACAAAAATCGATATGTCAGCATCTCTTTAAAAGTTTAAGTACAGTTAAGATAAGAAAAGAATCCCGGAAGGCAATGAGATTTTTAACTTAGTTAATCGGTAATATTTTTAACTAAAAATATTAAAATGACTGTTATCGATCACTAGATCATTAAGTGGTCAGATACAGAATTAATGTTTCCCTATTGACTATCGGAAATCAATTGTCTAGATTTTATGTGGATATACATCTCCTTCTGTTTATGAAACGTACTAACCTGCAATTTTAAAACCATGGGCTAGCTTGCTGTTCTCTTTATAACAGTCCTCTTTATAACATTTTAAATGTTGAAATGATAGAAAATTGTTAAGAGTAATGTCACTCTTATAAACTACTTATACAAACTCACCCACACAAACTGACGTGACATAATTTGATTTGATAATACTAACACAATTATATAAAATATCAATTTACCGGCATTGAATGAGTTGAGCAGCGCATCTATGCACATCTATAATTGGTAATATTAACAAACTGCAATCTTTAAAACCATCAACAATCGTGACCCTATCCACAAATCGATAGTCTAATACTTTTTTTTTATGTTGAACGATAAAGCTCGACAACTAATAGTTATTTTTAAATGTGTTAGATGTCAAGCATTAGTGTTCAAAAATGAACAAATAAATAAGTATTAGACTATTGGGGTGTTGGACAGAACGATGGGTGTCTAAATTTTTAGAGTCTGAAGTTATTTTTAAAAAAGTCTCCGTATGGGTTTTTTTTTTTGAAAAAAATTCCTGTATGTAGAATATTATTGTTTATTTATATAGCTCTTTATTTAGGTGTGGCAAGACTAATGCCGGAGAAAAAGCCCTGGTTGACAAAAGAAATAGACGAATATGGATGGACTCCGCTGCATTATGCTTCGTATTATGGTCGCTTTTCAGCTGCTAAACTGCTATTAACGTATGATACATCTGCTGTATACATTGCTGATGAAGATCAAAAGATGACGCCTCTTCATTTGGCTGCTAGCCAAGGGTTTATAGGCATAGTATGAGAACTTATTTCCCATTGCCCAAAAAGTTATGAATAAGTTGATAAAGAGGTTGGAATCTTCTTCACTTTGCTGTTCTAAGCGGAGATTTTTTTCCCACACTGAGGCTTCTACAAATGCCGTTAATTAGGAGTCTTATTAATGAAAAGGACAAGAGGGGGAACACTCCTTGCCATTTGTGTGCTTCCACATATCCTATCTTTTGGCTGTTCCTTAATGGAAGCGGAGGCCACATTGAGGCTTTGAACAGTGCTAATGTTACTATCAGAGAGATATTGCTTCGTGGTCCTCCTGATGAACTCAAGGTAATTATATATCATAGAAAGAGTTCCTGTATATTTGCATATATTCAAGTATCATCTCACATGCATATGCCGTCTTAACTTATATATACACTAACTACTCGTAGTAGTTCATTGTCTAAATATGTGGCATAGACAATAATCAATAGCGCATTTTACAGTTCACATGCCCAAAATATAATCTTTAATTATTAGTACTTATAAAATATACAATAGGTCCAGTTATGGAGACAACAACCTAGAAGTGTGTGTGTATATATATATGTATATATATATATATATATATATATATATATATATATATATATATAACTACATACTGATAATCCATAGCAAAGAGAAGTTGAAGAGTTGGACGAAGAGAAAGGCAATGGACAATATCCTTAGGGAGTTATCTGCAAAACTCCACATCTGACCAAATTGTTAAAAGCTTAGAGTTACCCTGGTCCTGATGAGAGTGTAAGGGCCCGTTTGTTTTGGGCTCTGAAATCTGAATCTGAGTAAGATTCAGATGTTTAAAAATTTCAGCCCGTTTGTTTTGGGCTCTGATATCTTATTTTCAGACATATATGTCTAAATAAAAAAAGTGCAAAAATAACACTTTTTCTTATTCAAAACATCTTAATGTATAAAATACCAAAAATACCCTCCTATATAAACATAATTATAATTTTTTTCCTCCTCTCTTTTCACTTGGCTGCCGTTCTCAGCTTCAATCCCCTCTCCCTTTGTGAACCCTACTTCTCAAATCCGACCATTTCATCCACTTCCAGCGCTGAAGCTAACTTTCCAGCGACGAAATCTGGTAAGACATGTCTATTATAGATTTTTTTGCCATTTTTTTCGTTTGTGGATTTGCTTCTGTCTCTGTTTGGCTTTTATTTTTGTTTATTTCAAGATCCTGTCTTTGATTATAGGGGCGAATCTAAGGATTTCAAGTTGTTTTTTTTCTTTTGTAGTGTTGAATTCACCTCCATAAAGCTCTCTCTTTCAATTCTCATTCTACACACAATTGCATACAGCAACAAAAAGAGTTTCTGAGAGTGCTGCTCTTGTTTCGCCTCGTTCTTCTCATCGTTTGGGTATAATATTCTTCCCTTAAATATTGTTACTGTTATGTGTGAGAGTGGTGACTGATGATTATCTAGTATATTTATGTTTATATTTTTGTTGTGTGTTTGTTTCTGAGTTGGGTTTGATTTTGTGGTTCTGATCTCCCCAATATTTGTTTCTTTGGTGAAACTTCATGCTGTAATGTGGTTGTTTTGTATAAACTCTCTAGACCAGTATGTGAATTATTTATTTTAAAATTGAAGAAAGAAAAAGATAAATTGGTTCAAGCCCTTAAGAATTAGAATTGGTTTAACAAAGTTTTGAATTTCTTAACAAAGTTTTGATGGCTTTTTGTGAAGTTGAAACTTAATCAAATTTACAAGCCACTTCCCTATTGGGTAGTTAATTTTGACAAGGGCTGTTTATCATGAGAACATGAAACTGCAAAACTCTATTGTTGTTATTATCATTATTTTTTCCCCAACAAATAAAAATTTATTAATTAATTATATAGCCTAAAAGTTTGTTATTTTTATTAATTAATAAAAGGATATTTTGGTATGAGCCTGTTTTTCAGGTTAGAACTCTAGAGGGAAAATTGGTTTGGAGGAGGAGGAGGTATCGTGTAAAGAGGGACAAGATTCCAGGGACATTTTACTTCAATGTCCTCAATAATGGGGTTGTTTCAAAAGAGTTTTGGGCCATTGTGGATGTATCTGATGATCTTAGTTGGGGATTGTTTCATTATCATGGAGCTGCTAAAGTTGCAGGTCAGTCTTATACTGGAGTAGTGCTTGTAAGTCCGAATGGGACATACCCAAGCGAGACAGAGAGTAGGAGATTAGTTACTGCTTTGGAACAATGTGGAATTAAAGAATGGGAACTATTTACGGTTGATATCTTCTCATGTCAGGATCCTCCATTAGGAACTCTAAAGGGTTCAAGCCTACATTCCATAATAGATGTTAAAGACCAGAATTGGACTTGTGTTTAGCTAAATAGACAAAAGTTATGTCTATTTTAAAATTTAATGGCTTTCAGATGCTGTACACAAACTCCTGGATGCAAGCATGGACAGGGTAGCTCAACAAACTACTTCAGAGATTGATGAGTATGCATTCATTTACCAATTGAAAGGTCATTAAAATGTAGAGTGGATATAATGGTTGTTTACACACTTCAAACAGTGCATAACAAGTTGTTGGTGTATGAATTCAGTTAGTGCACAACTAGTCCTTGAAAAAAAAAAAAAAAGAGGAAGAGAAGAAAATGTCATTGTATGACAGAAAAATATGTAATCTTCTGTATATTTCATTTGAATTTCATAGAATAATGCATACTTTTTGCGAAAATTCGTTTATATACAAACAGAGCATCCTGCGTGCTCCATCTTTGGCTTCTTTTAGGCTATATAACACTGCTATCTTTGTGTTTCAGATACTTAAAAAACTATTGAAAGCTATTCAATAAACTCGAAGGCAATTTCCTTTGCATATATTTCATAAGCCAAAGTCTTTTATTAATTATTAATTTTTTATGGTCTTGCTACAATGAAGAATTTTAATAATTATGGTTTTGAGATCGGTTTATCTATTACTTACATTGTTTTGTTACTTTTATTAACGTCGTTTAGTTAAAATAACTAATTTAAAGAAAACTTGGTTAATAATTGATAAGAATAAATTTAAAAAAATATAATCAATTAGAAATTAAAAAAATTATTAATTAAAATATAATTAATAAATATTAAATTTATAATTATTTATAATTTTGATTTAATTTTATTAAATTTTTAATTTTTAAAATATTGTAAGAAATATAATATTATCTACTTAAATGAAAAAGAATTTTTATTTTATTTTAGTTAATATTTATTTTTTAAAGGTTTGTAAAAAATATAATATTAATTATTTAATTGAAAAAGAATTTTGGTTTAATTTTATTAACTATTTAATTTTTAAAGAATTGTATAAATGTAATATAAACATGTTACATTTCAATAAGGGTAAAAACGTCACATTAAGGTTAAAATATTCCCTTGCCACTTTTTTTAAGTGGTATCTAAATGAGCAAACAAACATCCTATTAAGTGGTGTAAATTAAGTCCTAAAAAGTGTTTAGATCTAAAAAGTGTTAAGTGATTGAAACAAACACCACCTAAGACAGACATTTTCGTTAGTTGCTACACTCATAGCAACACTTTTGCAATAGTTTTGACAATTCCCGATGGTTACAAAAATAAACAAGGCCCAAACCAAGGCACTGCAATTAATCTAAGAAATTTAATTTTTCAATATTTTATTATAATGGATACAATGGCACTGATCCTATCCCTTTCTGCTGTCTTTATATTCTCTATTTCATCATTGAGGAGGTTCAGGTATTTTCCTGTTTTGTTCGGTTCTGCCTTTTATTTGACCTTATTAGCCATGGTGGCAATGGTGGCTGCATTCATGGTAGGCACATGTGCAGTTTTAGATCCTTCTTCAAAGGTTACCATTGCTATCTGTGTCATTTGCTTGAGCTTCTTCCTCGTAGTATTGACCGGTTTAAGGCACTTCATCCTGAAAACAAATTAGACCATTCCCACCGAAGTTGTTCTATGACAATAACTCCAGTTAAATGTCGATGTTGGACTTCTTTCTTTTTCTTTTTTTTGGCCATTTTATTTCTTTTTTTTTGTAATTAATGTGTGAGTTTACTTGTATAATTTTATATTCATCATGATTTTAACCGTGTTCTTCCCATACATTTATGGTATACAATGAGTCCATGAGAGAGTTTTATGATGAGGAAAACTGAAAAACAAGTAATCCTCTTTAATTGCATATGTATAGCAATCTATCTCATCAATCGTTCTTTATTCTTATAATCTAAACTTTTTACCGAATGAAATTTCAATAATATTCATATACTTTAAAAATCACATATGTCAGATTTAATGCAATATATAACTCATAACTTTTTCTATGAAATGAATGAAAAATAAAGAATATAGACAATTCTAGTTATAGCTAATATTTAACTAGTTAATTAACCAACCATGTAGCTGAGTTTAAGTAATAATGAACTATAGCAAACTACACTAATTGAGTATCTAATGCCAAGAATCTTCCTCATGCTGAAATAGGTGCTGAAACAGAGGAAGCTACAGTCTGCTTGGAAATAGGTGAAGCAAAAGTTATGTTGATTTGAAGAAAAATATGCGCTCAGAAAGTGCCTAGGTGAAAATATTTGTAGTTTGATGTTTAGTTAGAACATACGTGGCTTCGTAGTTCCTAGAATGATAAATAGGATTAGAGGACAATTGACAAGCACGCAAGATTGTCACAGCACAAGAAGGGACAAGAAGGAATTGCCAATACCAAGTTAGAGAGAGACAAGATAGTTCATGAGATTGAATGAAATGATAGTATAATCTGAATGACTCCATGAAAAATCATAGTCTTTTCTATTTCCTGAAAATTAACCTTTTCTATTTCATGTTCATGAGATGCTATTGATACACTGTTAACTAAGAAAAAGTAGACACAAATTGGATATTTAGGTGTGACATTTGCCTTAGTCAATTGTTATCTTATTGATGCTGAATGAGGCTTTTACATGATTTATTTACTCTTTTGAATTATTCTCATGAGTCTTTCTTGTCTTGTGTAGTAACAATAAAATATGAGTTTGGAAAAATCAATAAATGATAAAGGCCCTTACCATGACCAAAATAGCCAAAGAAACGATCATATATACTCATTACTTTCAAAGAATGCAAAGGGAATACACAACAGCAACAAACTCCAGAGTAAAGTATGTCTAAAAAATTATAAGATCTCAAATACAAAAATAATGTTGGTAAGATATGCTTAATCCTATAAGAAAACTCAAATTTAATGTGGGTTTTAAGGGAATGTATCTGTCACGGTATATAACACAGAAGCAACCACAGATAATATAACAGAAATATAGAAACTGCATAGCAATTTTATGTGGTTCAATTTATCAAACAAACCTACATCCACGGGCAGTATGAACTACAATCCACTATTTCATATGTTGGTTTACAAGACACAGGAGACTTTTATAGTGACTTGTCTCTTCTCATAAACTCACTAACCTCTTTTATGTAAAGCTGCTTACCCTTAAGACCTACACTAGTAACTCACTTCACTTATTATTGTGCTCATACAATCTGCTAAACAACCCTTAACAGAAAAATCATTAATGACACATATGAATACACAAACAGATATGAGCTTCATACAATCATACTTAAAGCAAATAAAAAACTCAAAGAGTTTAAACAAAATAAAAGATGCTCTCATGACTTAAGCTAACAAGCTATCTAAACACTCAATGCATCTCCAACATTATTACACAATACAATTGTGAGTTCTTCTTAATACACATTCCAGTTTTGTAGATCAACTCATTAAAGATTTGCAGTTTAGCTACAATTTGTTTGTTGCGCTTATCACATTAGTTTGATAAGAAGTAGAATTTAGATAAAATAAGAAAATCTTAGATAAATATTAAATAATAAGAATAAGTGATTAACTCAAACTTGGCTTTTATCACAAGATGTGAAAATTAAAATAAAACATAACAACAATATGCCACGTCATCAATATGCCACATAGACATGTTGTCCTGGTGCTAACAATCTCTCCCTTTTTAGCATCTTGTGAGAAAACCACATTTTGTTAGTGTAACAAACTTATCAAACTTTGCAAGCAAACAAGTTAGAATAAAACTCAAACAATAAATTGCAAAACTAGAATCCTGTATCTGCAAAACAAATGAGTTAAAACAAATTTCAGCAAGTATCATCTGCAAACAGTAACAAGCAAGTTAAGCATTCAAACTTTCTACTACAGAAAATCTACTGAACTAAAAAGTGCAAAAAACTAAGCAAATTCCAAAATTGAGCCAAGCTAATTAGCCTGCAAGTATTAGAGATCTGCAATATTCCTAAGCAAATCCAAAAAAAAGTTCATCAGAGCTAAGAAATCGTCAGAGCATTCAATTGACAAAAAATTCAGTTCTTTTCTCCCCTGGTTTGCTCACAATAAGCTAAAACAAAGCAATCAATGTTTCCTATTGGATATGCGAACTAGTTTAACAAGAATTTTTGGTTTTGATTGTTGCTTGTGAATAGTCTTCTTCATTTTCTTTGGTGGTTGTTTCAGTGTAGCTTCACTGTCATCTTACTTTCATCAATCAATCTAGGTGGAGTAGGTTGTGTTGGCCTTTTCCCCTTTGGTTTTTCTGATAGCTTTGCTGTTGAAGTTCCAGCTACAGATTTTGCACTCTTTGCTGGTGCTTTTTCTTTTGGTGAAGTTTTCTTAGTCTTGATAGATTTTTGCTTCGACTTCATAGTAACAGGAGCATTTGTTGTTATGGTCTGAGTAGCAGCTTGTCTCGCCTTTGTCACCATATTTTCATGATGCTTTGTCTCAACTTTAGTAAATGTATCTGGATAATAGTTCTTCAAACCAGTAGTTATAAGATCAATCTTATAAGATAATACTTGCATATCATATTTCAAATCAGCAATAGCATTAAGAGCAGTATTCCTCTGATGTTTTGTTGGTTTCCAATCTTCAGTTGATTCTTGCTCTAGTAGTACATGAATTTGCTGCAAAAACTGATTTGAAATTGGAGCTTTGAAAGGTTCAGAAGCTTCATTAGCTTTAACTTTCACTCCTTGTCTCTTCAAAATGCCAGTAATCAAACAAGGGAATGCTAACCTATGATAATCAGACTCATAAGTTGAAGTCTTCACTATCGTTCTGTAAATTCACAAGCAATACAGAAATTTTGCTCTATGTTTCCTAACATCAGTTTGGTTGGTTGAAGGAAATAATTAAACTGAGCAATTTTATGCCAAATTTTATACTTGGTGGTCAAAACCTTTTGATTCAAAGATGTATCCCAAGTAATATTTATACCAGTCAACTCCTTAGCAATGCCAGACATATCAAATTCAGCACCAACATCATGTGCACAGCCTAGTAAGGTCTCTAAGTGGTTATTTATCACATTCGGTGAAAATTCAACATGCTTTCCACGACAATAAACCAAGCAATAATATGGACTATTAGATTTATTAATCGAAGGCTAAAAACTTGAGTAAAACTCTTGCATCAACAATTTAACAAGAGGTTAGAAATCATTTACTGTATGACACCATCATCTGGTTTTCAACAAAGTGTGCAACCCATATTCATTGAAGTCGTTGATCACCACTTGCCTCTCAATCTATAATTTTTTGCTGGATGTGTGATCAATGAACTTTATTTCACTCTCCATTATGAAGAATTTTTTTGAGATTGGTGTTGCATGTCGTTGTTGTGGTTGTGGATTGTCATTAACAGCAAGTTGAGGATCGATTTCAGTCTCCTCTTGTTCATTATTCGATTCTTCCTCTCCTCTAATTCTTCTTCTTCATTTGAATCGCCGAAACCATCACTCTCTATTTCTTCCTCTCCCTTACTCAAATCATCATCATCTTGTCCCTGTTGTGCTTTTTCGTGTTGTTTCTGCGAGGGTTTCTCTGCCTTGATTATCTAAGTCAATATGGCTGTCTGGGTCACCTTTGCTATTTTAGTTTGGAGCATAGTTTCGTCTTTATTCTGTTCTTCTGCAGAGTTAGTGTCTAGATCCTTTGGGATTTCTGATTCACCACTTGATGAAGAATACTCAGTCAGTTTCACCATTGTCGATCGATTAAATCTAGAAGATGCTAAGATGTCTAGAGAAAAGTCGTTCGAAAAGATGACTTCAATGAGAGAAGATAATTAATCCACAAATGGAGACAATTTTTATAGAAAAGCAATCTTAAATTTTCTCTAACTCCTCTTTCTTCGAATTTTAATCCTAATCAAAAACTAGTTTTTTGTTTACATAGGATTAGAGTTCCAAGATTATCTCGAAGGCAATCAATGCATGCAAAATTAAGAAAATTTATTCCTGCCACTGACATTCTGATCTGCCAATCAACTTAGTTGATGTGGCATGCTGACACAGCAATACAGTCAAAGCCATTAATCTG
This sequence comes from Boswellia sacra, assembly GCA_013180625.2. Taxonomy (NCBI): domain Eukaryota; kingdom Viridiplantae; phylum Streptophyta; class Magnoliopsida; order Sapindales; family Burseraceae; genus Boswellia; species Boswellia sacra. The sequence goes on along the minus strand of SNVD02004456.1, from coordinate 136,226 downwards.
AGTTAGCTCAAGGCATTAAAAAAATCAGTTAAAACATGCATAACAGAGACTAATGCATAAAGTATCACAAACATATCTAGACATCATAAAATGTATTCTATCTGAGTTTGCTTTTGAGCAGAATTCAACCAAAAAAATTTTACAAATATTTATGTGCAATTTCAACATTCAAATTTTAAAATGAATAAATTCATTTATGTTTTCAATCAAAGCATACTTCTCACATACACTTGAACTGATCTCAAAGAATTTTTATTCAAATGCAGTAATTTTCATTCATGCAATGAGATAGCCCTCTTCCTTACAGAATTAGTACTCATTATATCTCCAAAATACCTCTAAGTTGGTTTTAGAGGCTGGTTTTCCTACTTCATTAACAGGTAGCCTTCTCTACACATTTTTATATATTATTAAGCAACAAACTTTAAACAATTTGCTCAAACATGCACCAAAACAGAATCTAACCTATGATGCTTTAGACATGTGAAAAAAAAAACCTGCATTTATCATTCATTCAATTGATAGATGCCAATTGCTTTTCTTAGAAATTCAAACCTCAAAGCATCAAGTGCCTTTGTGAACATATCAGCAAGTTGATTTTCAGATGCTAAATGTTCTATGTAGATTATCTTGGTTTCTACAAGTTCCCTAATAAAGTGGTATCTAATATGTATATATTTAGTCTTAGAATGTTAGACTGGGTTTTCAGATATGTTGATAGCACTTGTAGTGTCACAAAATACAGTCAGAGAACCTGATTAAACACCATAATCTTCAAGCTTGTGCTTCATCCACATCAATTGTGTACAACAACTTCCTACAACAATTTACTCTACTTCTATTGTTGATAGTGAGATAAATTCTGCTTCTTACTATCCATGACACCAAATTGTTTCCCAAATATAAACATCCACCACTTGTGCTCTTCTGTCATCCATATTTCCTATTGAGTCTACATCACTGTACCCTGCAAGACAAGAATTTGTCTCTTTAGTATACCAAATATCAAAATTTGAGGTATGATTCACATACCTTATTATCCTTTTCACAGTAGTTAAGTGAGATTCCTTAGGTTTTGATCGAACCTTGCACAAATACCTATGTTAAAACAAATATTAGGTTTGCTAGTAGTATGACAAAGTAAACTTCCTATCATACTCTAATAAAAACTAGCATCAATTTCATTTCTATATCATCTATAGAAAGCTTTAAGTTCAAGCAAATTGGAGTTCTCATAAGTTTTGACTTCTCTAACTCAAACTTCTTAACTAGGTTCTTAGCATATTTAGATTGTGAGATAAATATCCTATCATTCATTTGCTTGACCTATAATCTAAGAAAAAAGTTAAGTTCTCCAACCATGCTCATTTCAAACTCCCCCTACATCAACTCAACAAATTCATCGGTTTTGTCTTTGTTAGTTGAACCAAAAATAATGTCATCAACATATATCTGTGCAATTATAATGTAATCAAATACATGTTTAATAAAAAAGTGTCTTGTCATGGTTGCCCCTAGTGTAAACCCTATGTATCAAGAAAGTGGTAAGCCTCTTATACCAAGCCTTTGGAGCTTGTTTTAGACCATACAAGCCTTTTTCAGCTTATATACATAGTCTGGATGCTTATGGTCCTCAAACCCTTTAGGCTACTCTACATATGCCTCTTCATTCAATATGCCATTTAGGAAGGCATTCTTGACATCCATTTGGAATAATTTGAAATCAAGTAGGCATGCAATGGCAAGCAACAGTATTATAGATTCTAGCCTAGCTGGCAAATGTTTCATCAAAATCCATTCATTCAATCTAAGTGTATCCCTGTGCTAGTAATCTAGCCATATTTCTAACAACCTGACCATGATCATCAGTTTTTTCTTAAAAATCCACTTAGTCCTTATCATATTCTTATTCTCAGGTCTAGGCATTAAGGTCCATATATCATTTTTTTTAAAATAATTTAACTCATCTTGTATAGCTTGTATCCATACATCCTATTTCAATGCATCATTCATATTTTTTGGTTCAATTAAGGAAATATAGCAAGCAAAGTTTACCTTGCTCCTGGTTTTCATTTCACCATTTGGGCTTCCAATCATTGATGAAGTTGGATGTGCTTTCTGAATCCATGAGAGTGGATCCTTTTTCCTCGTATCATTTTTTACTTCAGTTTCATCCAGATCTATAGTGTCAAACATTTCTGTTACATCGTCTGTCTAGTGTAACAACTTTTTTTATTTCTCTAATATCGTGATTAGATTTTTCTGCAAACTCTGTCAAGTTAATGATTCTTTTTTCCTGTGAATAATCTATATAGTCATCCAAATCATCAAAAACAACATGGGCTAATTCCATGATTGTTTCTGTTCTCATGTTGTACACTCTGTATGCCTTGTTATTTAGTGAGTAGCCTATAAATACTCCTTCATCACTCTTGGAGTCAAATTTTTCTAATTATTCTTTGTCCTTTAGTATATAAGACCTGCACCCAAAGACATGAAAATGCTTTAGATTAGGTTTTTTGCCTTTCAAAATCTCATAAGGGGTTTGAGTGGTTCCAGGTCTAAGAAAAACTATATTAGAAATGTAGCAGGCTGTGCTAATTGATTTTGCCCAAAGTCTCCTAGTCAACTTCTTACCATTGAGCATTACCTTGCCTACTTCTTGAAGGGTTCTGTTCTTCCTCTCAAAAACACCATCCTGCTTAGGTGTTTTAGGGGCTGAGAACTCATGTGCAATTCTATGAAACCTACAAAATTCAGCATAATTAGCATTCTCAAACTCTTTACCATGATCACTCCTTATACTTACAATTCTTCCTATGTTTTGACTCCTTTCAATCTCCAACCTGACACATAAATTTCTAAAAGCAATAAAAGCATCAGATTTTTCTCTTAAAAAATCAAACCACGTGAATCTTGAGTAATAATTTACACACACAAACACATATTTCTTACCTTCAATGCTTTCACCCTGTATAGAACCCATGAAATCCATATGAAGCAATTAAGTTTTAGAGTTATGTGAGCCTCTATTTTTATTTTTTTTTCCTTTTGCCAAGGTCCACAAATTCCTTTAGCTTCATGAGTGTAGGAACTCTCTTTACAACACCTGTCTTAGATAGGTTAACTAAATCCTTATAGTTTAAATGTCCTAACTTCTGATGCCAAAGCTCTAAGTTGTTTAATCTAGCATTTATTGATTTTAGATTAGATAACAGCTAACACTTATCAGATAACCTATTTCCTTCTAAAATATAATTGCCTTTAGAATCTAGAACCTTACCTCTAACCTGTGTATTCATCATCACAAATTTATCCTATGCTAATTAGATTTGCTTTAAGACCTTTCACATATAGTTCATTTTTAAGTTCAGGCAATCCACTTACATTTAAAGTACCTTTACCTGTAACCTTACCTTGTGCACCATTAGCAAATGTAACTAAGCTTTCATGACATGGTTTTATGTTTTTAAGGAACTCCTTGTTACCTGCCATGTGCCTCGAATAGCCACTATCAAAATACCAAAGTTTATCAGTAGAAACATGTAATGTAATTAAAACAACATTGCATTTTATGTCCTTTTTCATTACCCATTGCATGTTGGATTTTTGTAGTTTGCTATACATCCTAGCATTTCTTTTCAACAGGTTCTGCAGTTTAAAGCCTTTAGGTCTTATATGACTTTTCACGCCACAAAAATGATAAATAGGGATAAATTTTTGTTACCTTGGTATTGACATTCTTACATGTTGCAGCTATGTTCTTAACAATCTTACTAGTTGCAGCAATATGTTTGTTACCTACAAAAATCTTGATGTGAGAATATGTAAAGGGCATTAAGGATGTTTTCAAAAATACTATTAGGTGATTTGATTTGTGACTATGTTGTTCATATCTGAGACCATTCTTATCTGAATTGTTCTTTCCTTGACTTAAAATTTGATCAAGCTTTGCTAAGCCAATTAGAAATTGGTTGATGCATTTCTTTTCCTTATCTAGTTCTATAGTGAGCTTCTCAATATGTTCTATCTTGGTTTTTATCAAAACCTCCAGTTCCTTCTTCTGTTCCAGAATGTCTAGTAGCTTTCTTGACCCCAACAACTGAACAACATCTGAATGTTCTTCAATAAATTCAATATTCCTTTCTAGCTCAATAACAGATTCTTCTAGCTTTTCTTTATATTCTTTCACCTATATTTCGAGAACTTCTTTCTTATTAACAAGAACTTTTACTGTTTACTGTAGCCACTTGATTTTGGTTTTGTTGTCTTCCTACTCTTTGTAGAGCTCATTATAGGCTTCCTGAAGCTTTTCATAATATGCAACATCATTTTCATCTTCTGATTCTAAGAACTCAGTTTCTACAGTTTTTATAACTTCCTTTTTAACAGAATTTGTAGAAAATACTACATAACCAGTAAAGTTTTCTTGATCATCAAATTCACTATCTGAATCATCATCACTCCAGGTTGCCATGAATGATTTGCCCTTTTTATTCAAATTGGCACGTTCAAATTTGATATGGCCAAATCCAGAACACTTATAGCACTACACTTTATTCTTCTTCTCATCAGTTTTTGAAAACTTCTTGAAATTTGATTATAGTCTTCTAAAACTGAGGCTTGTTCTAATTTTTCATTCTAAAGTTCTTCTTGAGAAACTTGGCCTAGTTTCTGACCATGTAAGCAATTTGTTTATCTTCAGTTAAGTCACTCGCAGTATCTTCATCATCAGAATATGCTACAACAGCTGTAAAGGCTATGCTTTTGCCTTTTCTTTTGCTTTTCAAATTCACCTTGAATGTTTCCAATGAACCTAACAACTCAGCAATGCGCATCTCATTTACATTCTTTGTCTCCTCAATTGCTATCACCTTAATTAGCCTGAAACTTATAGGGTAAAGACCTTAAGATCTTTCCTATAATTTTTAAGTCAGAAAAACATTCTCTTAATAAAGTAGATGCACTAGTTATGTCATATAACCTTAAATAAAAAGATGAAATAATTTCTTTCTCATGCATGGTTATATTCTCAAATTTAGATACAAGCATGTTTATTTTGGTTTGTTATACAGAATTTGTTCCTTTATTTTTTGTTTCAAGATGATCCCAAGCTTCTTTAGCACTAGTACATGATGAAATCAAATTAAATTGATTAAAACTTACTGCATTGAAGATGGCGTTCATTGGTTTTGAGTTACAATTTGCTGAGGCATACTCGTCTTGACTCCATGCTGACTGTGGTTTCTTTTCAAGTCCTTTAAATTCTCCCATTTGAGTTGGATGAATCTAGCCATTAACAACACTTTCCCATACCCTTTCATCAATAGATTTGAGGAAATACATCATTTTGGCTTTCCAATACCTGTAGTTGTCTTCACCTAACAAAGGTGGATGGTTGATAGAGCTTCCATTCCTTGGCAAATCCGTTTCTTCAAATCAAAAACTCATGATCTACACATCTGCTCTGATAACAATTGTGGGTTTAAAGGGGGATGGATCTGTCATGGTATCTAACATAGAAGCAACCACAAATACTATAACAAAAATGTAAAAACTACACAGCAATTTTACGTGGTTTAGTTTATCAAACAAACTTACATCCACGAGTAGTATGAACTACAATCCACTATGTAGTATGTTGGTTTACAAGACATAGGAGACTTTTACAGTGATTTGTCTCTCCTTACAAACTCACTAACCTATTCTATATAAAGTTATTTTACCCTTGAGACCTAAATTAGTAATTCAGTTCACTTCGTACTGCACTCATACAATCAGTTAAACAACCCTTAAAAGAAAAATCATTAATGACACATATGAATACTCAAACCGATATGAGCTTCATATGATCATACTCAAAACAAATAAAAACTCAAAGACTTTAAACAAAATAAAAGATGCTCCTAGGACTTAAGCTAGCAAGCTATCTAAACACTTAATGCATCTCCAACATTATCACACAATACAATTGTGAGTTCTTCTTTATACATGTTCTAGTGTTGTAGATTAGCTCATTCAAGAATTGCAATTTAGCTACAATTTGTTTGTTGTACTTATCACATGAGTTTGATAAGAAGTAGAGTTTAGATAAAATAAGATAATCCTAGATAAATATGAAATAATAAGAATAAATGATTATCTCAAACTTGGCTTTTATCATAAGATGTCAAAATAAAACTAAAACACAACAATAATGTGCCACATCATCAATATGCCACGTAGGCATGCTGTCCTGGATCTAACACGTAATAATAATGCAAACATCAATAATAAGTCTGGAAGACTCTAAAGAAGCTATGGCATAATTATGAAGATGTAGCAGTGATTAGTTATTTGTTAAAAGGTCTCTAATAAAATTAGGGAAATAAAAAGTTTTTTTTTTGTTTTTCAAGAACTATTTTTGGTATTGCACATTTTTTTATGTATTTCATATTTAATATCAATCATCGTGTATTCTTTTCAAATTAAAGATATCAATCATTTATTCTCAAATCATTTTGAAAACAAAAACACAAAATTCATAAACAAAACACATCCTTAGTTATTGTACATATATAAGTTAGGTGTTATTATAACAGTTGTGAGGGTTAATTTTTAGTCACCCATCTTAGATGCAAATACTATATAAGAAAACACCAATTAATACTAAAAATTAAAAGACTTTTGAGAGAACATAAAGCCTGCACTAAAGTGAGCAACATGAGTGCAACAGCAACCAAAGTTCTTGTGGTCCTCCAAAGATCGTTTAAATACACACTTTTCAAGGTTGCTAGGGATTGTTTCCATGGACTCATATAGTGTGCTTTATGATCTTCGTTGATCATATAGTAATAGGACTTCTCTAGATTTACATGAACATGTATGCAAAGTCTGTTAAACATGCTATTGAAGCATTATTTAAATGATTGGAAATTATTTTCTCACCAACAACCAAATCCATATATTCTTCGATATTGATAAGAAAATCCATAAAATGAATATAGTTGCAAACAAGAGGTCTTAACTTGCAGTAACACTACTCCCAAGCCATTGTGTTTCAAATTCAAGATTCGGTCCCTTCATCTACCTCAAAACGTGGGATTTGTAGTTTTTGATATGCCTTTACAAACTTAAGATCTAGCATTGGACTTCCTTCTCTAGCACATTTGAACTTCACTCCAGACTTAAGCAGCTTGACTGCACATGGTCAACCTACAACACTTCCATTACTTTTGTTTAGCTTCTTGTTGAACCACCCTTCAAGTAGAGCCATTCTTCTCAAATCAGTGAAATGTTTAATATCTACATTTTGTATAATATTAATTCGAACGGACTTGTCAATGAAGAACAAAAAAGAAAGATTCCTTAAGGAAGGGTATCCATGTTTGTCAAAATTGAACTCATCATATAATATTTTTAGGATAGAGAATGGAAGCTAATTTTCAACTAAAAGCAAGTCCAAGGATATTTGATGTTTTAGATGTGGCTTAGTTAGAAGTATATCACGTTTCTTTTTGTAACTCCTCAAAAAGAGCTCTATAATGAAGACAACATCAGTCTATATCATGGTAACAAACTTAGAGCTCTGGAATTTAGAACTCCCTTCATAACAACTACAGATGGTATTCTCGTGTTGCACGATTAAGTGTGTAGCGTCACACCATATCTTAATTTCACTTGTTTTCTTTTACGAAATTTTTCTATGTATCTTATTTTTTGTTCTTCCTTTCTAGAAAATTCTTTTCTTCCGTGGTGGAAAGGCCCTATAGAAATTGACTAAGGATTGTAAGTTCGTTGATTTGTTTCGCTAAGATTCTGAGGAATCCTATAAATACAACAAAGCTTTGCCAACTTTTCCTCATCAGGGATTAGATTCCTCAATGTCAAATGACCACTCAGAGTTTTCCATCTCCAAGTTTGTTATCCTAGCTAGCGACTTATAGAGAAAATTAATCAACTAATCACATTTATTCTAGGTTGGAAAGAAGGGATCATTATGTGCTTTTATTTTTGGTTTTGTCTTATTAGAATATTAGGCAATATAGAATTTCTTGCTAGATTAGAATTAAAACAAACTAGAATTTATATCAAACTAGGAAGTTGAGTTTGATTGTAATTTGTTTAATAGGATAATCTTGGGTACTCATACTTTGACAAGGAAACTAACATAAGAAGAGTTTTGATTATACTTCTAGTATAGGAATCATAGTAAAACTAGGAAACAAACTCAAAGGCCTATATAAGAGCCTTGTTCATATGAGCAAAAAATACTACGAGAAGAGAAGAGAAGAGAAAAGAGAGAGAGAGAGAGAGAGAGAGAGAGCGTTTCAGACACCCTGGAAGAACGAAGGTTGGCAACGTGTTGGACTGATCTTGGAGGTCCACGGTTTGACATCTTTCGTAAACAAACACCATAGGTGTGGTATCCTTAGGGTGTTATGTTAGAAAGATAATCGTGTTAGAGGTATGGTGCCCAGCGAGTTCTTCTTGGTTAGTCTTTCATTGGAAGCTTATATCATAGATTAGTGATTATCTAGGGGTATATGTATGAAAGGCTGTAAGGTTTGAAATTCTTGTAATTTTTGCTCATATTCTTCTTTATGGTCAATTAGAATAAAGCTACTGTGAGATCTCCAAAGTGCACGTAAACTTAATTGGTCGAACGACTATGAATCTAGTGTCACTTGTCTTGTCTATTTTCCTGTTTGTTTTTCCTCGCTCGTTGTTTCATCATAATTTCATTAAGATCTCGGATAGAACGCTTCCGCAAATAGTACAAATTTCGCAACATGTGCTGGTTCACAATAGAGTAAAAGAGACACGCTTTGGAGAAAGAGACAGAGATCTATAAAAGCAGAGATTCAAAAATTAATGCAAAGTAAAATAGGCAAGTTTACAAATTGGTCAAATAAATCAAATGGATTGTTTAGGACTATCTTAAATAGTTTGACTGAAAAACTACCAAAGGTCCTCAAATTTAAAAGTGGAACTTAAGATCTTAATTTTTTTATGGTCTAATTAATCAATCTCAATATCAAGTAATAAATATACTTTGAATCTTTAAAGGGTAAATATAAAAATCCAAAGTTCATATTAATGCGTGACAAGTACTTAGCAACACTCAATAGTTGAATTTGCACTTAACTTGTATCATTTAACGATACAATTAAACTAATGAAGAAGTTAAGAGAGAAAAAAATATCATAGAAGTAAGTTGGCATCTTCCCCCACATACGGCTTTCATCACAGGTTCTAATCTTTCGTAGATGTATATATTTAGAATAAATCATCTAATCTCATCAATACAAGTCATCAATATGTAGTTTCATATAACTATAACCAATAAATGTGTAATGAAATTAGCAAAAACTAGTAAATATCAAATATATATGTTACATATCGATTGCGTAACCACCTCAGTGTAATCCTAGTTAAATGTCATCACCCAATTTCTCCTTTTTTTTCATTCAATTCTCTTCTTCCTCTTTTATTCTTACCTTCACAATTTTTGGTGAACCCTTTCGTGTCTTTTTTCTCTTTTTTTCCCCCCACCTTTTTGGGGGGCGAATCTTTCATGTTCTTTTTTTCTTTTTCTTTTCTTCCATGAACTTCTTTGTATTGTTTTTTCTTTGTTTAAGATAAGGTATACACCACATGGCGCATTGCAAATGATTTTTTCTTTAAATAAAATATCTAATTGCTCCCTTCGTTTTCTGCTATTGATATTAATTGCTATCTAACTTGCCCACAACTAATAAATATTTTCTACGATGCCCCTTCTGATTTAACTTCACGTCGCACTAACCACCAATATGTACACAGTAATATCATATTCCAATCATGGGCAAAAATAAAAAATTAAAGATAAAAAATTCACTACAGAGATTCTTCTCCAGCAACTATTCAACGTCCCTCATCCTCTCCGCTGGTCTCATCCCAATGTAAAACATCCTAGGCTCCTTGGACAAATCAGCATGAGCTTCTTTGTTTATTATAAGCCAATTGCTTAGCTAGTTCAACCATTCAATAGGAGGATTAATAATTAATTAAAATTGGCCCGCGTTGAATTACTACATCAAGCTAATAAAAGCAAACATATATTTTTAAAATTTTTGTCTCTGAATAAAAGCTAGCTATATTGATTTTATGATTAACTAGAAAAAGAGAGAGAGAGAGAGAGAGAGAGAGAGAGACGTCAGGGAAAAGCTTAAGATTGTAATATTAAAGATACCTGGAAATGATTTGTAGGAGACGACTTTGGAGTTCAGTTGGGAGTATGCTGAAGGCTTTGCGGAGAGCTGAAGCCGGCGAGAAAATGAGTCGTAGAAAGGCAACAATATGTTCAGCGAAATATGGTCATTTTTTCATTAATAGAATATGCTCCGGCCATTGTATAAGGTTAGGTTTTAATTTTTTAATTTATTAAAATACCGTAATAATCTTATTTCTTACATGTATGGACATACGTAATTAAAAATTGATTGTAGATATAACATTACTGATGAATATAATTTTTCCTCCCTTTTATATCTTTTAAATTAATTATTTGAAAAAAATTTTAAAAAAAAAAAAAAGACCAGAACTTTAGGAGTGATTTCTAATCTTAAGAGAAACTTTTCACTTTTTCTTTGAAAACAGGCCGGCATCTTATTAAACATTTGTTAAGTGTACTTACAAACTTTTATAAAAATTAATTTATCTTATTACTATATTATTTTTCTTAATTAACATTTTTTAATATTATACTTTAATATTTCACTCATTTCATAATACATTGTAAATAAATTTGCATATAAAGTTTTTAAACGTAAATTGAATTAGAAAACTCTCTTGATCTGGACTATCTTACTATTTTGAGAATATTTCCACTTGTGAATTTTAAACTCTACAGTTAATTGAGTTGTTTTTTATTCTTGTTCCTCTTGAACATCTTTGTTATTAGCTTTTTGAATTTCGTTAAGGTGACAGTCAGATTAGATTAGAAGAGAATAATAGTTCATGTAAATTATTTTTTCAGATTGAGATTCTTCTAGTCATCTCATTTTTTTCTAAGATTTTAAGTTTTCGATGGCCTTTTGACACGTCATTGATAATATTAAATGATAAAGATTATTTAGCAAGATGACCAAACAAGTTTGTCTCATGTAAGTATTCTTCTTTATTTATGTCTTTTCTTATTAATAATGCACACAGTTCTGATAACATAATTTTTGAAGAATTTAGTTTAATTTGAGACTTGTTCTATCACCATCGCTCATAACCAATGATTATTAATTACCTTGGAGATTTAGATCACCGTTAAAACTCTTCTTTTTCTTCGCGTACAAAGTTTATTTTAACACTAAAAATAATTTTGTTATTCAGATACATAATATATCGTGCTAACAGGGTTAATATATATAGATGTTTTCAACGAAATTTTTTGTTCTTCCAGTTATTGTCAAGTTAATTACCAAGTTGTAGAAAATCAAAGCCATCAATCTTAATAAAAATTAAGGGTTATCCCTTTAAGTACCATAAAGGATAAGAGCTAGCTACAACATTGATTTGATTTGGTTTGATGTCAATATCGTGTGGAAATATGCTCTTACTATGAATCTCTTGTTACAGGGTTTGAAACAGGTGTGAAGCATACGATAGAAGATTATAGTGTATGAAATTATGCGGAAATATATTTACATTGAGAATGTTAATTAATGAAAAATAAATTACACATACAAAGAGGCACAATATTTAACATGGTTCAGCATTAATTGCTTACATCTATGATTGAGAAGGTAATTCCAATAGATCATAAATTTACAAGGGATCAAGAGATAACACATCAAACCTGGTATTCTACCTGATACCTAATACTATAAATGACACGACCCGCTCCTAGCTACATGAGCGAATCTTGCCTAAAACTATTTACGAAGAGAACAACCTTTCAAATAACTAACTCACTACACTTCTGTTGTTGATAAAAAAATTTGTAAATATATATATATATATATATATATATATATATATATATATATATAGTTTAGGTCTTTTATATAAAGTACCTAAAAATACTGTGGAAAATTTTTATAAAAATCTGGCAGAGCTTCCCCTCTATTTTGGACTAAACCCCCTACCAAAACCCACAATTTTTTACAACTTCTAAAAATATTTTCTCAACTCAACTTCTTATAGGACACTTTTTCTCAACAACCACAACGTGCCAACGATAAATACAACTCATGCTCAACATGTTTAAAAATTTAGAAATTTATGCAAAGATAAATAAATAAACGAAATGCTTTTAATGCATGAACCCTAGCTATACATCGTGTGGCCTTCCTCAACATCAGAGACAGCTTTGCACTAAACCTGTAGTACCTGATGGGAAAAGAATAGGAAAAGAGTGAGTTGGAGGCTCGGTGAGTGGATATAATTTTACAAAATAAAAGTACTTATTTCTTTCTTTTATAAAACTCATTTCTGAAATAAAACTTTCTTTCAAAGTATATCAACATTTAATCTCTTTCGAAGAAAATTAGTGCTCTTTTTCTTTTATTGAAAAACATAAAAACAACTCTTTCTTTTAAAACTTTATTTATAAACTTCATTCTTATAAAACAACTATATAATTTCTTAACTCAATGTAAAAAAAAAAAAAAAAAAAATTCATAGAAATCCTTAACTCACTTACCAAGATGACATAATATTATTAAATTATACAAGCAAATCACACACTTTCCTTTGCTTAAAACACTTATGTAATCTCATACTCAGCATAAAACATATCACTATACATCAATCTTTTCTATAAATAAACATATAAATAAATGCAAAAAATTAAACAATATAAAACTTTTAAATCACATTCTTTTCATTTTAAAAACTACATATTTTCTTTTCTAGCTTATTGAAAAGATTGTTTACCAAACATCTAGAGATCATATACTTAGACACTTATTGACTCTGTTTTCTAAACCGGTAATAAATTATGCAATTTTCTCATAGTAAAATCTAGAATGCAGTACTAACTAGAAAATCTCCTGTCATATTTGTTCTTAAGAAATCTATCATACTCGTTGAAAGTATCATCAAATTTCTTATAAAATTTTAAAATAAATAAACTTTTGATTAAAAATCTTCAAATACGATAGCTTGATTCTATACTTTTAAAAACAACAAAAAGAATGCATCTTTTCTCAATCTCATAAAATAAAGCTCATGATATTATTTCAAAAATCATCGCTGCAGTTTCATTTAAAACATAATTTCCTTAAAAATCTTCTTTGAAATAACTTTTGTAATTAATGCTTCTTTTCTCAAGCTAACTCATATAAACATATTTAAAACACTTTTGATTATACTAAACAAGTACTCCTGAAGCTGTCGAATCATACCTGGCGAGATCTAACATCGTAGGTAGAGCTATCCGAATCTCCTTATACCTGGTGAGATCTACATCACGTAGGCAGAGCTATGTATCTCCACATACCTAATGAGATCTAACATCACACAAGCAGAGCTATCTGTACCTAGCAAGATTAACATCACACAGACCTATTAAAATAGTCATACGTTTGTGCAGAGTTGCCCCCAAAAGGCTAAAGTGCCTAGATCACATGGTCCAAAGCCTCTATGTATGTCTGAATAGGCCCTAAAGGCCTCTATCTATATAACTATCTGTATGAATCTACTGTCTCACTATCTAAGTGAGTTGGGAACTAGCTTAGTATAATATAACTAAATTTTCTTGTTTTTGCTAAAACTGACTTTCTTTTCAAAATTGCTTCATGTGCTAAACCTTTGCTTTTCATGTAAACTTACCAAAATCTGAAAAATTTATGTAAGCTGGAACTGAAAATATTTGAATTCTTTGAAATCCATCATAAACATCTAAAAGAGTAATTCCAAATACTTTAAGAAATCCTTGAATCAAATTGCTATGAAAACTTTAAATATCATGCTTTAGCACTTTCTCTAAAATTGTAAAATATATCTTTTTGATAAACTAAAAAGTACTTTAAATATAAAATTTAAAATTTTCCTTTTGAAATGTAATATCTTTGTTCAAAACTATTTTTGAAACTAAAAACCATGTCTAGAAGTATTTTAAAAACTAGCTTTGAAACATCTTAATAATTGAAAGCAAATATAATAAATGGGGCCATATACCTTCAAGAAATATTATAGAAAACTAGCTTGAATTATGTAAAATTCTTAGTAGTTCCATAAAATACTAAATAAACATCACTAAGTAAATACTAATATGTTTCTTAGTTTATCTAAAAAAATAAATCTTCTAATCTCTCTAAAACTTTGTAACATATCCAAAAAAATAGCATTTAGAGAAAACTATAAACCATAGCTTTCCTTGTTATCCCAAAAATCTCATACTTTTCATATAACATTTTTTTTAATAACATCCTTTCATATATTTATGCTTCATAGCTTATCTAATTTTCCAAAATTTCCAATTCCAAATTTCAAAGACTTCCAAAATCTTAAAGATTATGATTTAAATGAAAATCCTTTGAATATCCAAAATTTTCAGAATTTCCCATTTGAGTCCCCACGAATTCTGAATCAGTTTTCAAAATTTACAGTTCACCCCCTACAGAAAGAAAATTCTAATTTTCGAAGCTTTTCTCGAAAATAATTTGCTAATATTTTTAGCATAAAACCAATCATCATTCTTGTATTTCTTATAACAAAAAAAAAAAAAAACACACACACACACACACACAGATATATATATATATATATATATATATATATATATATATGTAGACACACACGTATGTCTACATATATTTATTAAAAAAGGAAATGACTAAATACTTCATTTTACTATATAAATTTTTATAATTATAAATGTCTATTTTCTAACCATCAACAAACTTTTTACTTCCTTTAACATACTACGTGCATTCATTCTACGAATTTCACTTTAAATTCCTTTTCGTTTTACACTCAAACATAACAAAATGAAATTTACTATATATTCAAACACTAGTTTATTAGAACCGCCTACAAACATCTTTTTATCTAAAATTTAATACCTCACACACTTATTTTTGAATAGCATAATCACTCATCATTTATTCTAACCATAACTAATATGTAAAAAAGAACTATTTGTAACTTAAATAATTAAACTATTAACTTAAATCATATGAAAAATCATGAATTAGATACACTTTAATTTAATAAGAAAATTTTGAAAAATAATCCACTCACAGAATTCAAGCTCTTTTTTGGTTAAGGAATGTTCTAACAATTGTTTGATGACCGAAAACCACCATCGAAAATGTCATCAAAAAAATATTAATAGTCATCGAAATTCATTAATCTTCGATTTGCAAGTTTCACGTATCAATATGCAACAAAAAAGATATGGTTGGAAAGAGCATGAAACAAGCTAGCTTCAAATTGATCTATGGATTGACCGGTAACTCACCAGATTTTGGCCGAAAAATGCATAGGAAGTCATCAGATTTCAAGCTTCGATTTGCAAAATCCGTAGAGAATTCAGGGACAAGATGCATATGGATGGAAAGAGAGCAGAAGGAGCTTCGAAATGGCATATCATGGGGCTGGAGACTCGTCAAATTTTGGGCGAAATCGTTAGTCAAAGTTCGTTGACTGACTGGTCAATGAAGTTGGTCGAGTCAGTCAACGAACTGCACAACTGCTGCCCCCCTCTATTATCCTTGTCTCTCCCTTATTTTTGTTGTGTTTGATGGAAATAAATGGAAGAGAAAGGATGGACTGGGCTAGGCTATTAAATTCCAATTGGACCAAGACTTATGTTTGGTTTTTAAAGTCCATGGGCCTTAAAATAAAGCCTTGAAACTATTCCTTGTTTCATTTCCTCAACCCGGTATTGTTTAACCATTTCTTCTATGTCTCTTTCCACATCCCTGCAAGGGTATGTATTTTGATTAACGCTTTATGTCTAGTCACTCTCTCATATCTAGAATTGATTCTCAATCACTATATTTATAGGTGTACGTGGAGTTTCTCTATTCCTAACAAGAGCAGGACTCCTATAATTTATTTATCAACTCTAATTTCATATTCCTTCTACTTGAAATTAGGACACATGCCAAAAATCCCAGCAATATCTACCTTGACGAGTATTCTGTCCAAGTGACAAACATGATGAAAATCACATCCACTATCATTACATCTATTCAATAATGCCATCATGAAAACTTGGCCAAAAGTTGTTACTTGAGAATCACTCCACCTACAACTTGAAACTGTTGTAGTCCATCTCTTTTGTGTAGAGTTAATCTCGAAAAATCTTCTTCCCTCAGTTTGTAACCTAGAGCTCTGATACCACTTTTACGAAATTATGTGGAAATATATTTACATTGAGATTGGTAATTAGCGTAAAATAAACCATACGCACAAAGAGACATAATATTTAACATGGTTTAGTATCAGTTGCCTACATCCACGGATAAAGAGATAATCCATTAGATCATAAATTTACAAGAAGAGGTAATTCCATTTTATCATAAATTTATAAGAGTATAAGGATAACACACCAAACCTAGTATTCTATCCGATACATAATTCTAAAGAGCCTTGAAACTATTCCTCGTTTCGTTTACTCAATCTGGTGTTGTTTAACTATCTCTTCTATGTCTCTTCTGACATCCCTACAACGATGTATATTTTGATTAACCCTTTATTTCATACATAAAATTGATTCTCAATTCCCATATTTATAGGTCTATGTGGAGTTATTCTATTTCTAATATGAGTAGCACTCCTATTTATTTAACAAGTTTAATTTCTTATTTCTTATACTTTTCCTATTGCTTGTAGAACTCAACTTAAAATTAGGAAACCAACCACATATCTTAACATATAGGGCACGTTTGGGAGCAGGCCAGGCATGGGATTAAACTAATCTTAGTCCTATCCTCATGTTTGGAGCAGAAATAGGACTAGACTAATAGTCCAAGTGAGTCCCAACCCATAGCAACAATTTAATAGGACTATCAATCCCACCTTGCAGCATGGGACTTATAGTCCCAAGCTATTATTTTAATTAAATTAAATTAAATTAAATTAATTAAATTTAATAATTTTCCATTATATTTAAATATTTAATAAAATCAATTTTGATTGTCTACCTGTAAAAATAATGAAATAATAAGATAACATGAATGTAAAAATAAATATTAAATTAATAATATAAAAATAAATATAATCTAATAATACTTAAATACCAATTATTTATAAATTATAATATTTAATTATATTTAAATTTATATAATAATTAATTTTAATATAAAATATAATTTATATTATTATTTATATAGAAATATCAACAAATATTTAACATTTAATTTTTATTTAAATTCAATTTGAATAAATATTAAATTAGTTTATTTTTTGAAATTATTTTCTTAAAAATTATCATCTATGTTAATAATCCAGTCCTATATTTTAGCAAATGTTAGACAAAATTATTTAAACTAGTCCCAAATTGCACCAAATATAAGACAGTACTACATAGTCCAGTGAAATCCAGTTCAGTCCCAATCTCAATTTCAATCTCAGTCAAGTCCAGTCCAATCTAGTCTCGACTCCCAAACGCACTCATAGGTTGCTTGGGGACGAGAAAAACGAAAAGCTAATTAGTAATATACTGGGTGGGGTGATATGCACGTTTATTATATTTTAAACACCCTTTTTACTTCTAAATTACCAACGAAGTAATTTCAGGGCACCACTTTGATAAAATTGAATATAAGGTTTAGGTAGATTAGATTTGACTTTTAAATAATTTTAATGAAGAGTAAAATTGTATTTGATATCATAAAGGTGACTTTCTTCAGATTAACAGTAAGGAGTATATAAGACCTTAGCTCAGTATAAATCGCTCTTTTAATTGAGTTTGTCTAGGTTGCGTTTCTACCAATCCTAATTTTTTTAGTTCATAAGATTAAAATTTCATGAAAAGTGTAATCTGAAGTACTCCATGCAAAACTATAGGTCTTTTTCATTTCATTTTTATGAGCCACTATTGATAAATTGTCAACAACTGAGAAAAAGTGGACACAACGTGGACATCTGGGTGTGATGTTGCCCAATCCAGGCCAATTGTTATCTTACAGATGCTGAAAAGAAGCTTTTTTACTTCTTTTTTTTTTTTTAACCCTTCTGAATTATTCTCATTTGCCGTCTTGTCCAGTGTAATAACAATAAATTATAAGTTTGACAAAATCAACCAAAATAGCCAAAAAAAAAAAAAAAGGAATGGAAAAAAAGATCATATCGATTACCCCAAAAATAAAAAGTCAATGCACAGCAATAGCAACGGACTCCGGAGGGAGCATGACGCTAAAAATTACAAAATCTCAAAGACGAAAAATAATGTAGGTAAGACTTGCTTAATCCTGTAAGCACACTCGACCATAATAATGATATAAGTCTGGGACTAAAGAAGCTGTGGCATAATTCTGAAGAAGCAGCATTTAATAGTTAGTTGGATGGAGGTGGAGAGAGTAAAGGAATTGTAGGAACTGTGGTGGGAATGGTAGGAATTGATGTGATTGTAGTGGGAATGGTAGGAAGAGGAGTTGCAGGCAATGGAGCCAGTGCTACCTTTGGAAGTGTAGGCAAGGTGGGCTGGGTTGGATTTGGTAGAGGAGGCAGGGTTGGCTTTAGAACAGTTGGTTGAGTTGGCAGAGTTGGCAGTGGAGTAGTGGGCAGAGGTGGAAGTGTGGCTGTAGGTAAAGTTGGCATTGAGGGCAACGGAGGCAATGTGGCCTTTGGCAGAGGTGGGATTGTAGGCAATACTGGTGGTGGTGCTCTGGTGTGTCCAAAAGATGGCGAGCTGCAAGGCGGCTTATATCAAAGCTTGACAACAATACTGCTACAAGCAAAGAAAAAATCAAGCTATAGTGAGCTGTCATAGTTAGAAGGAAATCGGAAAGAGCAAGCTTATGAATATGGATTAACTTTGTGTTTTCAGTTGGAGATCAAAACTGCTCTTGCTAGTTAAGTAGAGTGACAAATGTTGAAGTATTCATGGAAGTTTGATGAAATGTAGTTGGGGAAATGTTGAGAAGTACTGGTTAGTTTACCTTCTCAACTAGACTCTTTGCTTGCTAAGATCAATCTTTTTGAAGCGCCTTGAATTTCTGACAGATGCAACTTTACATGGAAAATAATATAGCTTACCCAATGCTACTTTGTGGTTTACTTACCATAAAAATTGCCTCAAGTCCACAAAGCATATATGATTATGATTTTACAAGACTGTTTGTTCGTCCATTAATCTTTAGAATCAGGACATTTATAATAACCATGGACATTCTTGTAGTTCTTCAAAGCATATAATATCTTCATTCCCATAATGTACAATGTCAAGGGATAAGTAACTTGAGAATCACTGAATCATTCAATCAGGGATAAGCAGATAGCTTTAATCATCTCGACAAAGAGCAACTGGAAAACTTAAACATGTTGAACATGTTGCTAAGCATCAACTTAATGAATTCAAACAATCTAATTCCTTTATTGAAAGAGGAATCACTCTACTGCAAAAATTCAGAGAAACTATCAATCATCTATCTCTCTTTGACTTTGTAAAGTTTATAAAAATAACAACTACCCTTTCAATTTGAACATTTAAGTCAAATTTCTGAAACAATGCGATGTTCTATGTTGTAGTCCGATTTGAGCTACCTACGATGAAATTGAAAACTAATCTCCAAAAATTCTTCATCACAACAACTCATTTTATTTTAGAAAAGATGAAGCAGAATCTTACTAAGAAGAAATTGCAAACAAAATAACAATCAAATGAACAGAAACAGAGAAACAAAAAATGGAAATCCTGCCTTTTGCAATGAAACCATGGTGGGAAGAAATTTTTCCTCTCTGTAACCTGTTTATTAAAAAAAATAATAATAATAAATAAAAAGAATGATCTCCATTGATGTCTAAGAACAGAGGAATCCAAAATTTTATAGTCTGAAATGCTTGATATGACCTGATTGTATATTATGGGAAATAGGAAGGATAACAAAATCAGTTTCTTTTTACATCAACTATTTTACCTGTTATGTCAGAGTCAAAGGAGCAAATGGACATGTAGCAATAGTACCATTAAATAAATGGAACAGGAACAACAGTGCCTTGAATATTATGCCTATAATATCCATAGAGGACGAAAGTATGCTTTCAATACTTCTAAAGACTTCCGTAATCTAAGGGAAGCTCAAAGAGCTTAACTCTCAAATTTTAACAAGCAGCCTTGACTTGACCAATTAAAATCATAATTTGACAAACCAATTTGCAGAACTGTGATCACAAAATCACCATTCGAGGCTACTAACGCTATCACAATTACCATCCAGATAGTGACTGAAGTACTCAAGTGGAAAACGCACAAAACAAGAACTAACAGTAAATTTATATCACTTAAACTATCTATAAAATAAATAAATATATATATATACGTATGTATGTATGTATTGTAAAGGTTGGCCAGAAGCATAACTATTCAACTTCATTTGACAACTTGTTCTGGAACTGAAGTAAGAAGCTTCAATTTCTCTAAAAACTCATCAGCTACCTGTAGCACCATCCATAGTTAGAAACCATTAACAAACAAGAACAGAAGATCTATTAACAGACCCAACAAGGCCATTCCAAATCCCAATTAACCCATCAAAATTTAGACTTAAAACCAACAAAAACATCACCATCATGTTCAAAGAACTCAAAAATCACTCTCAGAGCTTTCGCTTCGTTTTCCACTTCCACTCCCCAATTCTTGATCACATTTCACATTCAAATCCATTACTTTAACTCCTGGTTCACTCATCAACCCAAGTCCACCCCTCTTCACACCTCTCCCCATCAACTTCTTCGATTTCCTTGCCACCGTTTTCACCCTCTTCACCACCGTTTTTCCCCTCCCCTCTTCACCACCACCTTTCACATTATTTCCCTTATCACCCTCTTCTCTTACCTCTTCCCTCTTCAAATGCACGCCATTACCACCACCACCAGAACCATTATCATCATCACTATCATCAGAAATCTCCACAACTTCACCCACATTACATTTCTTATCACATTCGCCACCACCAAAACGATACTTCAAAGGGAAGAATCCAAACCCACAAAGGTACTTATCTTTGCCCTCCACCAAAATCTCTTTCCCCGGTTTTTTCACTGCCACGCCGTGAAACGCTCTCTTACAGTGCTGGCACCTCAAGCAACAATCTTCATACACCTTCTTATACTCATACAACCAGCAACAGTACGGACAAACCGTCCAAAATGTTCCGTTACCGTCACCGTTACCTTTACCATGCTCACTCTCCACTTCCTCATGATAATGCATCTCCTTCCGCTCATTCCCGAGAAAGTTTATTTCTTTATCGTACTGGGTTTTCTTTTCTGGGTCTGACAGCACTGACCATGCGTCGTTAACGGCGTTTAACGCGGTTTTGGAGAAGGGGAGCTTGTTCTTCTTCGCGGGATTCAAGAGTTCGACGAGAGACTCGAAGCGGGTAATGAGTTTTTCCGGCGACTCGGTTCCCGGGCTGGCTTGGAGGATAGAGTAGAAATCAAGGCGGTTGTTGGGGAGGCGGCGAGCGGCGGCGAGGAGGACATTGGCGACGGCGAGGACTTGGTCGGTTCCGGAAAGAGTGGGGTCGGCGTGTTTGGCCAAGAGAGCGTAGTTGCGCGCTTTGGTGAAGTCTTGAAGGCTGAGGAAGTGAGTCGAGAGTCGGAGTTGGTATTTGGGTCCGAGTCCGGAGCTTCCTTTCTCCATTGCCGGTGAATTGAACAGAAACTGAAGAGAGGTTTTGCTTTGCTTTCTTGTACAAAAAGTTACCAACTTCTTTCAGTCAAGAAATGGTCAAATTTGCTTGTTTTGACAATCCTTGGTGGAGGTTTTGGGGGATTCTGAGCCGTTGGATTGAGGGTGTTGATGACTGGCGTTTTGGGCTGACATCTGAGAAATTTTGGTCATTTACTTGGCCTGCAACGAAATTCATTCAGTTTTTGTCCTTGTTACGAGGCCGTAAAATGGTTGATTTGATTCTAGGGATGGGGAATTGTTGTCATCTAGTCTATTCTAAATTACAAAGTTAAAATATTATTTCTTTCATACATTAATTATTTATTGAATTATTTAAATTGATTGACAATACTATTAAATCACGTCATGATACATTATATAATTTTTACAGATACGTAATGCTCCTAGAAGAGTGTACTTAATTATAATAAAAAAAAATTATCAAAAAATTAACTTATTAACCAAAAAAATATAATTTAATATAATTTTTAGGTATAGATGGTAAAATTTAGTACACATATTAGGACCATAATATAAATGATAAGTAAAATAAGAAATTAATTTAAGGTTTTGTACAGCTTAATATTGTGATTACTTATAAGCAAAATCAATATGTTTGGTTTGAACAGACAAAAATACAAAATTTTCTCAATTTATTTGATATGTAATATTTGGATGGTTGTTATTGCTGCGTCGTGCGTGGGAAAAGAGTAGTTGGGGCAGGAAAGTTCCTTCTTTACCCGCAAATAGAAACAATAAAAACAATGGACTCTGACCAAATCGCCCCGTAAAGCGGGTCGGGTCTCAACAAGTTCAACCCATTTTTATTGCTAGCATGTAATTTCATTATAAGGATTGTACCTCTCAAGTCAATTGATGTCTCATATAATGATGTCAATTGTTAAAACAAATTTTAATTTGCATTTGTTTAGATATAATGTTTTTGTTGTTTTATGTGTATGTTTGCATAATATCACTTAATTATATAAGAGTTTAGAATATCATAGATATATGTCTTCATTTAATGACTAACTATAACTTCAACAAAAGTATTAAACTCATAATAATCAAATGCTAAATTGCATTTAGCATTTCAAAAGCATGATTCACCACCATACAACAATAACAACACTCTTAAAGAATAAATTGTAACTCTAAAATGCATTAAAAGAAAAATTGAAACCTCGAATCTCTTACACAAACTAGTGTACACAAGACTATCTCAATCCAGTAGGCTGCAAGTAGACTCAATCACTCAAAGCATGACATGATATCAAACAATATAATAAGGCTAGGAGAGTACTAAAGAAGCTGTGGCATAATGTTAATTGGATGGAGGTGGAGAGAGGAAAGGAATGGTAGGAATTGTGGTGGGAATGGTTGGAATAGGAGGGATTGTAGCCGGAATGGTAGGAAGTGGAGTTGAAGGCAATGGAGGCTGTGTTACCTTTGGGAGTGTAGGCAAGGTGGGCAGGGTTGGATTTGGGAGAGGAGGCAATGTTGGCTTTGGAAGAGTTGGTTGAGCTGGCAGAGTTGGCAATGGAGTAGTGGGCAGTTGTGGAAGTGTGGCTGTTGGTAACGTTGGAACTGACGGCGATGGAGGCAATATGGTAGGAAGTGGAGTTGAAGGCAATGGTGGCTGTGTTACCTTTGGGAGTGTAGGCAAGGTGGGCAGGGTTGGATTTGGGAGAGGAGGCAATGTTGGCTTTGGAAGAGTTGGTTGAGTTGGCAGAGTTGGCAATGGAGTAGTGGGCAGTGGTGGAAGTGTGGCTGTTGGTAACGTTGGAACTGACGGCAATGGAGGCAATATGGCCTTGGGGAGAGGTGGGATTGTAGGCAATACTGGTGGTGGTGCCGCTGGTGTGTCCAAAAGATGGCGAGCTGCAACACTCGTATATATGCTTGACAATGATACTGCTACAAGCAAAGATAACACGAGGCAGTAGTGCTTGAAATCAGCCATTGTTAAGTGGAAAATTGGAAGCTTTTGAGTGATTACAAATGGAAAGCTCTGTTTTTTGTTTCAGTTAGAGAGAAAACAGGTCCTAATGGCTATTTATAGGGAGAAAGTTACCAATGTGTAGAGAGTTCAAAAATTGTTTGATGAGATATAGGTGGGAAAGTTTTGAGAATCATTGGTTAGTTTACCATCTCAGCTGGACTTGTGGTTATTAAACTAATTAAACACATGGCACTTCTAACAAGTTTTAAAGTAAAATAGCTCACCCATCATTGGTTAGTTCTACCAATTCTCTGAGCTGTGTAATGTATGGCATCGGACTGAAGTTTCATCTGGATTCATAGCTGAAGAAGGCTATTTAGATATCAATATTGTGTTTTTGTCAACATTTTGACTTCTAAGTGTAGGCTTAACCCAAAGTTGCCAACAGCCAACAGGGGTTTGATGACCCTTAAACTTTGTGGGCTAAAGATTTGTTGGAGAAGATCAGAGATAACAAGAGCGTGAGCTGATCCAACCAGATCGGTCCAAGTAATTAAATAAAAATTGAATGGTTTTATTAATCCTCAATTTTTACAGGATAAAATTGTAAGATTAGAAAACTAATCTGTTAACCAATTTTCTCACCAGGCATTATTCTCATAATAAGTATAAGTTTCAGTAAATTATTTATTATATTATAATAATGTTTGATTTTTTTAATTATTTCATTTTTGTCTTTGTTCGTAACTGTATAAAATATAGTCAATAATTCAAAACTCGTTTGTGGTTTTTAATGTAAATCAATTGATTTTTTTCTTATATTTTTTTCCAAATTTACACAAACAAAATAATCAAACTGTTTTTTTTTTTTTTTTTATCTTAGTTCTGATGTTTAAACGAGAAGGAATACTAGATTAGATTTTGTTCTCTAAAATAAAGATTTATGGATTTTAGTAAATTTATCTTTGTAAGGCATCTAAATGCAGCCACCCAATTATTCAGCACTTTTTTTTTTTTTTACATGGGTGGACTATGTTTTCTCAAAACCTAGGTGGGTACAATGTTACCAGGGGTTCTTTGTGATTTTTAAAACTAACCAGGGTGGTTAGTCGCCAAAGTTAGGGGGGCCCTATGATTTTCCTGAGGTACAAGCAGCCCAACAATTCCCCAGTTAAACCTCGCCAAACCTCCCTCTTCTCCTCTCTTCTCCTCTCTTCTCTTCTCTTACAATCAATGACTTGGTATGGTAAACAAACTATAATTTAAAGTGTCATTGCATATATAACATCTGGGTGTAAAGTATGTTAGTTTTTTTCCTTTTTTTTTAAGTTTGAATATTAAGCCGACAAATAACATTTAACAAAACAATCAACATTTTCTATAAAATATGGATTGATAATATAAGTTACCCACCTTAGAACAAAACTAAAGTTCTAATTATGAATCTAGAGTTCAACAACATGGTAGTTAAAAAAGGTGACTGTAAAGAATTGAATGCTGCAGCAAAGCAAAATTCATGGCTCAAATAGTCAAAGACTTAGAGCCACCCATACTTTAGAACTTGATTCTATGTTAATTAAGTTGCCTGCTGCTGCATCATCCGTCAAAGATTGAGTTCTTTACAAGCAATGAGTCCGGGTATGAGAAGGTAAACCAACTAGTTCTTGATCTCAACACTTTTCCAACTACATTTCAACAAACTCCATAATAACCTTCAACATTTTTTCTCTATAAATAGCTACGATTGTTAGCTGCTTTCTCCAATTCAAAACGCTAGCAAGTTCTCTGTTCTCCACAACCAGTCAACCAAAATTAAGCATCCTCTCATTATACTTCTAAATATGGCTTTTAAGCATTGCATCTTGTTATCTTTGCTTGTAGCTTTATCTTTGTCAAGCTTTGATATGGGCATTGCAGCTCGCCACCTTTTGGACACACCAGCTGCACCACCACCAACATTGCCAACGATCCCACCTCTACCCAAGGCCACATTGCCTCCACTGCCATCAATTCCAACATTACCTACGGCCACACTCCCACCTCTGCCCACTACTCCATTGCCAACTCTGCCAACCCAACCAATTCGTCCAAAGCCAACGTTGCCTCCTCTGCCTAATCCAACCCTGCCCACCTTGCCTACACTCCCAACTGAAACACTGCCTCCATTGCCAGCAACTCCTCTTCCTACAATTCCCACTACAATCCCTTCAATTGCAAACATACCCACCACAATCCCAACAACTCCTTTCCTCTCTCCACCTCCATCAAATTAAATAAATAGTACTTAAAATGCTTCCATCATTGTTGTACGTGAGTGCGGTTTCAGGATTCAGCGAGTTTTGTATACATTAGTTTGTGTATGAAAGTCCGAGGTCTCTTTAATCATTTTTTTTTTCTTTGATTGTACTGTATTCAGAGTCATACTTTACTCCTTGGTGTTTGTTGTTATTGCCCATTTATTGCGTAGTTTGATGGTTTTGTTGTAATGCAGCATAGATATGATCATTTGTTTGGATGTATTGTTCTTGAGTTCCATCGTGCGTTAATTTTTTCCAATCTATGCACTAACATATCTTTCACTAGGAGGCAACTGATAAAGACAGTGAAAGGGAAATTAAGAAAGAACTTGTAAAAGCATTATCTTAAATTAACGGGAAAGAATGGACGAATTATAAGATCCTAGTGCAGTTTTCAACATCCATTTTTTGCTTTAGAACTTGAAACATTTTAATAATTTATCATTTAATTATTAAAATAATATCAAAATAATTTTATAATAAAACTACATAATTTTTTTAGAGATATTATACCATATTCAAAATTTTAAAATACGAGACAGGTTACATGACATCACTTTTTTGACACACACTCGTACACAAAACCAGTTCTGTTTCAAACTGAAGTTTTTTGAAGTACTCAATGAGAAATGTTTATTTAAACTAATAAAGTTGAGAGGAGCAAGCACCAATGGGATATTTATTAAGCAAAAGGAATAGGTCTTTGATGAATCTTAAACCTGAGATTTTTCAATACCATAAAACAACATCCTGGTTAAAGTTGGACTTAGCCCCAATCATAGGCGACCCCGAAGAATCAACTTCTCCCTAGGGGGAGAGTTTTCCGTTAAAATCTTAGCTTGTTGAGATCAAGAACTGGTTAGTTTACTTTCTCATACCCGGACTCATTGCTTGTAAAACTCAATCTTCGACGGATGATTCCGACCTAAAAAACAAGTTCTAAGTATTGGTGGCTTTTAAGTTTTTGACTCTTTGAACTATGAATTTTCCTTCGCTGAAGCAGTTCAAGTTCTTCACAGTCACCTTTTCTAACTACCATGTTATTGAACTCTAGATTCATAATTAAAACTTCAGTTTTTGTTCTAAGGTGGCTAACTTATGTTATTAATCCATATTTTATAGAAATTGTTGACTCTTTTGTTAAATGTTATTTGTCGGCCTAATGTTCAAACTTAAAAAAACACATACTTAACACCCAGATGTTAGTTATCCAATGCCACTTTACATTATAGTTTATCTACCATACCAGGTCATTGATTGTAAGAGAAGATAGGAGAAGTGGGAGGTTTGGAGAGGTTTAACAGGGGAATTGTTGGGCTACTTTCGAATTGAGGAAAATCATGGGGCCCACCTAACCTGTAGCTAAGTGACCACCCTGGTTAGTTTTAAAAATCTCAAATAACCCCTGGTAATTTTTTCGAACCCCTTGTGTTTGACAAAACATAGTCCACCCATGTTAAAAAAGAAAAAAAGTGCTTAATAAGTGGGTGGTTGCAGTTAGATAACTTACAAAGCTAAATTTGCTAAAATCCATAATCTTTATCTAGAGAACAAAATCTATTCTAGTTTTCCTTCTCTTTTAAACATCAAAACTAGGGGAAAAAAATAGTTCAATTATTTTGTTTCTATAAACTTGGAAAATCAAAAATACAAGAAAAAATCAATTCATTTACATTAAAAACCACAAACTAGTTTTAAATTGTTGATTATATTTTATATGGTTACGAAATAAAACAAAAACAAAATAATTAAAAAATCAAAAACTATTATAATATAATAAATCATTTATTAAAACTTATTATGAGAATAATGTGCGGTGAGAAAAATTGGCTAAAAGATTAGTTTTCTAGTATTATAATTTTATTCTTTCTAATTAAAGGTAAAATTTGAGGATTAATAAAACCATTCAATTTTTATTTTATTATTTGGACCAATCTGGTTGGATCATCAGCTGATTCTCTTGTTAACTCTGATCTTCTCCAACAGACCTTTAGCCCACAGTCATCGAACCGCTCCTGGCAACTTTGGGTTGAGCCTATACTTAAAATGTCGGCAAAAACACAATATTGATATGTAGATAGTCAATCAATCCAGACGAAACTCCAGTTGGACCAGTTCCATGCCATACAGCTTAGAAATTTGGTAGAACTAACCAATGATGTGTGAGCGATTCTCTCTTAAAACTTGTTTAAACTGCGTGTGCTATCCTTTTAATTAACTTGTTTAACAAGTCTAGCTGAGATGGTAAACTAATTAATGATACTCAACTCTTCGCCACCTATTTCTCATCAAACTCTTTTTGAACCCTTAAACATTTGTAATTTTTTCCCTATAAATAGCTATTAGGAGCTGCTGCTTTGTCTTCAAAACAAAACTTTCCATTTATAATCCCTCAAAAGCTTCCAATTTTCCACTTAACAATGGCTGCTTTGAAGCACTATTTGTTCATCTTATCTTTGCTTGTGGCATTATCTTTGTCAAGCTTTCAAATGGGCCTTGCAGCTCGCCATCTTTTGGACACACCAGCGGCACCCCCACCAGTATTGCCTACAATCCCACCTCTGCCTAAGGCCACACTGCCTCCATTGCCATCAGTTCCAACATTACCTACAGCCACACTACCACCTCTGCCCGCTACTCCATTGCCAACTCTTCCAAAGCCCACATTGCCTCCTCTCCCAAATCCAACCCTGCCCAGCCAGCCTACACTCCCCAAGGTGACACTGCCTCCGCTGCCTGCAACTCCGCTTCCTACAATTCCCACTACAATCCCTTCAATTCCAAACATTCCCACCACAATCCCTATGACACAACTCGCCCCTAGCTACACGAGCGAATCGTGCCTAAAACTGTGCTAAGAAAATTTACTTTTTAAAATATATTCTAATTTAAGAAAATTTGGCAGAGTCTCCCCAGTATTTTTGACTAATCCCCCTGCCAAGTACACAAATTTCAACACTTCTAAGATATTTATAAAACTATTAACTTCCTTTTTGGGGACCTTAAGTCCTCCATCAAAACAATTGTTTCTCCAAAACAGTCTTTAGAAGAAAATATGGCCTCCGGCCTCAAATATGATTAATTTCGATTAAAAAAGTTTACAACCAAAATTTTAAATATAAGTTTAAAAACTCAAACATGATTGAATAAACAAAAATGTCTAAAAGAAACTAAAACAAATTTTTGATACATATACGATATCAAATATTTATATATGCAAGAAAATCACCTACGATAATACAATAAGATAAAAAAAAAGAAAGCTCTCAAAACATCATCAAATGGCCAACCTCAGGTAGCTATTGGCGTTCTGACTGAACACTGCAATCTTCTGGGAAAAATGGTTTTAAAAAAAAATAGGGTGAGTATAAACTCAGTGAGTGGGATAGAGTCATTAAAATAGATAAAAATTTGTATAAGATAAAATAATACATCATAACAAGTAATTAACTAAAAATGCTGCTTTACTAACATTGATTAGAAAACTGCTTCTAAAAGATACAAAAACCGAGCTAATCTTTAAATAATCCACATGCCTTTCACAAAAAAATCAAAATTTTGATATAAAAATATTCTAAGGCATTTCCACTTGTATTCAAAATTCAATTTGATAACCGTATTAAGGTTCTAAATCCCATAAAACTCATTTCGCATTTTAAATTTCTAAATCATTACAGTTTCACTAATCAAGTACCCAAACTAATCTGACTGATCATGACCTGGCGGGGCTAGGATCGCTCAGGCCAAGATATCTCTATACTGATTCTACGCATGCGCAGAGCTGCCCCCAAAGGGCTAAACATCCAGATCACACGGCCCAAAGCCTCTATGTGTGCCTG
This sequence comes from Boswellia sacra, assembly GCA_013180625.2. Taxonomy (NCBI): domain Eukaryota; kingdom Viridiplantae; phylum Streptophyta; class Magnoliopsida; order Sapindales; family Burseraceae; genus Boswellia; species Boswellia sacra. The sequence continues at coordinate 106,343 of SNVD02004456.1, read as the reverse complement.
AATGGGTCCCAAAGACCTCTATACTTTCACTATCTGAATGAATTGGGTACTAGCTTAGTAAAACATAAAAATTCGATTCTGTACTTTTAAATCTCTAAAACATTAAACAATTCTTTCTAATAACAACATAGATAAAATTTGATAAACCATGAAATATGCTTCATACAAGAATAAAGGAATATCTGTTTACTAGTATAATAAAGTTTCGCTAACAATTATAATAAAAATAGAAATTTATAAATTATAATTCAATTATTGGTAAAAATGTATGTTTTTCCCACTCACTATCTTGCGGATTAACTTGCGTGGTAACCTCTTCTGCGATCGGATCTCGGTATGTATTAGGAACCATAGTTTCACCTAAGGAGAAAGTCAAATAAAATTCTTTAATAGCACAAAACCGTAGTCTCACCAATAACATATTAATTCTTCTAATTAACTCCATTTCCACACTTCATACACAGAGCAATTCTGGTTCTCCGATTTTTAATAATTAATTCACTCATCCAAATGGTCTAATATTTTATAAACATCTTCTACACATATATGTCTAATACCATGTAGAATTTCATAGCATTATATACTCATTAGATACCTCAAATCCTTCATTTTTCCAGATACACAAATTCTGTAAATTCATTTCCAGAACTGACCTCTCCCTATTCCAAAATACATGATAATTTGTACTAAATTTATAAAATCACAAAAATCTCCAGTTTTAAACTAGACATACATACAAACTCATATCCCAAATTTCATAATTTTTGAAGACCTCTAGATACCTTAATTAACTTGCCCAATACTGATTTTCTGCAGAAAAACTGAATTTCTAGTGGTGAACAGTAAACTTCGAAAATTCATAATAAATTGCATACTCCACATTTTTCAGTGAATCCAACTTTAAACAAATCCTTAAGATGTCTATTTTAACATATATAAATTTAAGAATTAAATTCAAATCCAACAGACTGCTATAATTTTCGAAATTCGTACTGTTCACAGAATCCCTAATTTCCCATAATTATTATCAAAACTTCAATTCCTTCAAATACAAGAAATTGAAGCTTAAATAAGCATAGAAATCTCATTTCTCTCTCTAGTTTCTCTCTCTATTACATCTCCAAATATCAAATAACCTCCTCCTAATATTGATCTAGAGATAGGATTGAAATTATATAATCTAATTAAATGAAGAGATGAAGAAATTACTTTAAAATCTTCAAATTCCTTAGAAAAATTCAAAATCTTCTCTTGCTTTCCTCTCCCTCTATCTCACGTTTTCCCCTCTGTCTTCCCTTCTAGATTTTCTCTTTTCTTTTCTAATTATATCTTAATTAATCCTAATATAAATACATGGCATATAAATGAATAAAAGACTTATGGCATGGGCTGGGCTAAAAAATTTGATGGGCTAGGCTTAGTTAAAGTATTAATGGGCTTTACACCCTACAATTCCTTTCCTCTCTCCACCTCCGTCAAATTAAATATATAGTGCTTAAGATGCTTCCACCATTGTTTTAGGTGGGTGTGGTTTCAGGATTCAGCGGGTTTTGTATACATTAGTTAATTTGTGCATGAGAGTCCGAGATCTCTCTCTCTCTCTCTGTCTCTTTTTCCTCCTTCGATTGTATTGTATTGAGAATCGTGCTATACTCGTTGGTGTTTGTTGTTATTGCCGATTTGCTGTGCAGTTAGTTGGTTTTGTTCTAATGCATGGATATGATCTTTTTTTGGATACATATATTGTTATTGAGTTCCTGCGTTTATTTTTACTAATCTTTGCGTTAACATATATTCCACCAGCACGCGAACGAAATGATAAAGATAATGAAAGGGAAATAAAAGAAAGAACATGTAAAAGCAATATTGTCTTAAATTAACGGGAAGAATGGACGAATTATAAAATTCTAAGACAACTTTCAACCTACATTTTTTGGTTTAGAACTCGCAACATTTTTTATAATTCATCATTTAATTATTAAAAATAAAATCAAAATAATTTTATGATAAAGCTACATAATTTTTCTAGAGACGTCATACCATATTCAAAACTTTAAAATACTAGGTAGGTTTCATGGCACCATTTCTTTTGACACACATATATACACAAATTGTAAGCTATTAGATCAACCTATTATTAACAGTTGAGATTTAATCCAACAATTTTCATTTCTGTTGTACATGTTAGATTGAATCTCAACTGTTGTTAGTATGTTGATCTAATAGCTCATAATATATGTGTGAATGTGTGTCAAAAAAGTGGTGTCATGAAATCTGCCCCTTAAAATATATATTAATACTACCTTATAAATAAAAAATGCAAAATTTATTTAGTGGATGGTTGAATGTGTGTTAGCGGTTTAAGGTTTTGTACATCATGATATCGAGATGAGTTATAAATAAACTCATCACAATTCCAACCATTCCCTCCACAATTTCTACCATTCCTTTCCTCTCTCCACCTCCGTCCAATTAGCTAGTCACTCTTGCTTCTTAAGAATTATGCCACAGCCTCTTTAGTACTCTCCTAGCCTTATATATTATATGGTTGGATATCATCTGTCACGTCTTGAGTGATTGAGTGTTTTTGCCGCCTACAGGACTTGAGAGATGTACACTAGTTTGTCTATGAGATTTCGAGGTTTCATTAATTTTTCTACTTTAATGTATTTTACTATTATGACTCATTCATTAGAGTGTTGTTATTCTTGTATAGTGGTGAATTATGTTTTCGAAATGATGAATACAATTTATCATTTGATTATTATAAGTCTAATAACTTTGTTAAACTTATATATTATAAAAATTTTAAAAAACAATAACTAGCATCTAACAACCTCATTCAATGGTTGTCATTAGATGAAGACACATATTTTAATATTGTTAATTTTCGCAGTGTATAGATAGTTAACAATAACTTAACTGAAAACAGTAAAGTAAAATAGAACAAAAGATTTTATGTGGTTCGACTAAAATTAGCATATATCCACGGGCAACAAGAGTTGTAATCTACTATGTTGTATATATTTACACTTGACTCTTTATAGTGGTAGACACCCGCTCACTCACTAACCTAATATATGTAAACTTGATCATCCTCAATCACAGCCACAGTCCTTCGCACACTTTTTTGATGTTGCACTTCAAAAACACGTTATACTTAACTACACTATTTCAGCCAGACATAACCAACATAACTATTACAAACTCATGTAATCACTCAAGTTACTTAAGCTTACACAACTCTATAACCCTTACAAATCAAATATATGCACATCCTCAACTCACATGAGTCGTGCATAGTCTTAACTCACCCAAGCACAAAGCTTTTACAATAAGGAACAAGGAAAACAAACATACTCAAGTGCACTTCTCGATTCTGCACACACTTACGTCAATCCATGAGTGATTATCCTTATATAAGTTGCATAATCAGTTATATAAGTCCTGTAACCAGCAAATCTAATCATTATCAATTCCCTACAAAACTAAATAGGATGATTAGATAAATATCACAAACTATAGGAAAGCATATCACACTATCCTAATCCAAATAAGTGATTGCAATCAATTAAGATACTCACCCAATTAACATAAGTATCAAAAATATCTTAAAGCTCTCCAAAAATCAATCAATCAAATCTTTTCCTAAAATAAATATTTCATAATGCATTAGGGAAAAAAGTAACACACATGTTTTTATCACAAGTTGACCAAAAAAAATTAATCACATTTATTGCACATGCATGAAGTTTTCCACGTGTCATATTGGCACTAACAATCTCCCCTTTGGCATCTTGTGATGAAAAAATTCACATGTTTCTATGAACACAGAATCCTGCATGGTTAAGTGTAATACAACTAAAAACAAAATGTAAACACTTAGTCAAAAATTCACAAAAACAGGAATACCCAACTTCTAGTTATAATAGACATAACTGAAATAACTTAATTGAATCAACTAGTACCTGTGCAGAAATAGTTATCAGACACATAGCATCAATAGCTTTGAATTTGCAAACTGGATTGCAATAAACTCGAATCAAAATCGGAAAACAACACTGTAACACACAAATAAATTACTCCCGATAAAAGTGAAAATAACTTCCCTTTACTTAAATCAAACATTAAACCACAAACATCACAATTTAAAAACCGCATAGTAAAATTAATCTCTGCAAAATAGTTTAACCAAATACCAATCGCTGCAAGGTTAAATTTTAACCAAAAATCAACAAACAAAAACCTAAGCACAGAAACATCCAAAAACAAGTAGGACTACTCCACCTTGGTTTCATAAGACAAAGAGGGAATCATAAAGTTCAAAATAACAGAAAAAGTTAAAGGTAATGTTCAATTCAGTAGGCAGACTTACGCACAGGCAATTTGGATGGTTGTCTGGGGTGCTTTTTGTTTTTTCCAGCCGTGATCTTGTATCTCTTAACCACAGTAGTAGGAGAGATTTCTACAGGACTGAGACTGGAGCTGATACTGGTGGAGCACTTGTTTCTATTGAGGTGGCAACTATAGCAACTGTCTTCTGAATTTCACAAGCATGTCTCTCAGCTGTGGTTTCTATCTTTCGAGAAATATCCACCAATGCTTCAGTTGCTTGTTGTGTTACATGAGGTGGAGATATAACAGGAGCTGCTACAATTTCTGGTCGTTTTGGAGTGTCATCCACTGATTTTGAAGAAGTCTTGCTTTGTGGATATACATCTGTAGTTGGTTTGGATTCCTTCTTACTCCTCTTCTTATCCTTCCTCTTCCTTTTCTTCATTGATTTATCATCAATTGATCTGTTCTTGAGATTCTCTTCCACACTCTATAGTTTTGCCTTGATAGCTTGATTTTCCTGCATAAGGTTAACTAACGAACAAGTGATTAAAGTAAGTTGCTCACTAATAGAAGCCATCCAGTTTTGCCTATGGGGTCTCCTTTGTCTAAGTTGTCTTTGTGGAATCTCTTCCTTCTCAAGAGCATCTCTAATCCTGGTCATGAATCCTTTCTTGATGGCAGGAAGAGTCTGTTCAATGATTTTACCATCTTCCAATTGAATCTCATTTTGCATCAACAAAGCATGAATTATGTGGGTAAAACAAGCAATTTCTTATGAGATTGATAAGTTACAATTTGAACAATGTAATAATACATCCACAAGCCAAAATTAATTGGTAGATTTGTGTCAACACAGTAAAGAAATTTGGCCCTATCCTCTCTAATTTTGTTCTGGTGTGTGGATGGAAACCAATTATATTGTGTAATATGATGCAGCACATGGTATTTCATAATTAAATGCTTTTGATCAATGCCATCATGTGGATCCCAATGAATATTACAACTCCTAGTTAGCTCATAAGTAACCTCACCATGTTCAATTCACTACCAATAGTGTGTTGAATGCCTATTAGAATTTCATAAAACTGGTTTATGATATTCAGAGAGAATCGAATCAATTTTCCTATATAATAAATCTTATGGTAATCATAGCTCCTAAAATCATTATAGAAAACTTGGACAAGAGATTTTACAGAAGGGGTCAAATTTGTTACCGTTCTCATCCAATGCCTGGATTCAATCACCTCTCTGAGTTGATATTCATTAAAGTCATCGACTTTGATAGGCCTCTCCACATGGATTTCTCTCTCCGATGTGTATATCTTTTATACCTTGTCTCATTCCCTCTTTTCAAGAACTTGTGATTGCGAGGATTAACATGATCCTGGACTTCTCCAAACATGACACCATCGTCCTCACTCATAGCTGGGTCAACTGCAACTTGTGGAGATAGAGGTGAATATGGTTCTCCCATTGATGATTGTTCTTGTTCTTTCAGAGATGAGTGCTCTAGTTCGATTTATGGGTTTGCATGTTGTTCTTACTGGACCTGCTGCTCTTTCTAGGTTGATTCCTCTTTAGTTGAAGAGTCTGAGAGTGAAGAAGAGCTAGTGGTTTCGAGTTCAGTTGATAAAGATTGAGTTTCAGTTTTGCGCTTGGCCATTGTGGTGAAGAAGAAGAAGTTTTGATGGCTGCTGCATTTTAGGGTTAATAGAGAGATAGAAAAACAAATATGCAAAGAGAGATTGATATAACCAAGAGTTAATAACTAAGTGTGATATAAACAACACGAAATCCCATTCCAATCCGAATTCTAGGAGTTCAAATTTGAATAAAATTGATTTTCCAAAAAAGATTAAATTTCATGAAAGAGAAAATCTCTATTTGCCCTGATATTTATCATATTAATTATGGTAATTTTTAAAAACATTTTTGAAAATCTTCATTAAATAAGGAAAATTTGAATCTTAAAAAATCATGAGCTTTTAAATCATCAAAATCTTTCCACCACTGAATAACCTCCCCTCAAAACGACCTTGTTGACGTGGCTCAACTTATTGGCACATTAACACATAAGAAAATAAAACCAACTCAAACAATACGCATTCTTCGCAAGTTATATTGCACATAACTAAAAATAATTAAATTGGACATAACTGAAATATTTGAACTTCATAAAGTCATTTTAAAACCAAACACGTATCAGAGTTGTTTAAACACATAACAAATTCAATTTTCATTATCTTAACATTCAATTCAATTGAGTGGTCAATATAAGTATGCTTCTTACACACACAAATATTAATCTCAATATGAATTTACTTTGTCAAAACAATGCTTTCACACAATAAATGAGGTAGCCTTCTTCCATTATAGTGAGTGACCTCAACATATTTCCAAGATATATTGAAGTTACTCTCTAAGAATAGCTTTCACACATCATAACCGATAGCCTTCTTTATTTTTTATATTAAATTACCAGTAAATTTAAACAATCAAAGTAGTTCAACCATGCTTAAGTTGAAAATTTGACTAATAATGCTGCAGATACAAATAACATAACTAAACACAGTTTTTATGCAGATAACGAACAAATGCCAATGGCTTTTCTTAGTTTTTTAAATCTCAATGCATCAAGTGCTTTAGTAAGCAAGTCAGTTAGTTGATTCTCGGTAGAGATATGTTCAATGTGGATTGTATTTGATTCAATAAGCTTTCTAATAAAATGATACCTTATATCAATGTGCTTAGTTATAGAGCGTTGGACTAGATTTTTTGAGATATTAATCACCCTAGTGTTATCACAAAACAAAGTTATGGAATCTTAATTAATACCATAGTCACTTAGCATTTGTTTCATCCAAAGTAACTGAGTGCAAATACTCCCAACAGCTATGTATTTAACCTCTGCTGTTGATAATAAAATGCAATTTTGTTTCTTGCTGTGCCAAGAGACCAAGTTATTGCCTAAGTAAAAGCATTTTCCCGAAGTGCTTTTCCTATCATTAATGTTCCTTGCCCAATTTGCATCACTATAACCTGCAAGACATGTATTTGTGTCCTTAGTAAACCATATTTCAAAATCAGACATCCCATGAACATACATGATAATTCGCTTCACTCCTAATAAATATACTTCTTTCAGACATGTGTGAAAACAAGCACATAAGCCAACACTGAAACTGATGTCAGGTCTATTTGCAGTCAGATATAAGAGGTTTCCAATCATGCTTCTGTAAAGGCTTAAATTATCATTGTTACCTACATTTTCTTTTGTTAGTTTGATGTTGATACTCATGGGAGTCCTAAGTGCCTTGGCCTTGTCAAGTTCAAATTTCTTTACCAAGTTTTTAGCATACTTTGTGAAATAAAAATTCTGCTTTCAAGTTGCTTCACTTGTAAACCTAGGAAGAAATTCAACTCTCCTACCATGCTCATCTCGAATTCACTCTTGCTACTTGTTTCATTGTGCTTTTTGGACTTCTAATGATTGAAGTTGTGGGATATGCATTTTGGATCCAAGAAAATGGATCTCTTCTAATACCAACATCTCTCATTTTTATTTCTGTCCAAACCAATATTGTCGAATGATTCAATTTTGTCTAAGTTAACTATCGTAGTTGTATCAGTTGTAACTGGCTTTGTCTTGTTGTCTACAATAGCTGAGTTTGAAGCTTTTGTAACCTCTGCATTCTCTGTCAAACTGATATTTTTTTTCTATGAATAAACAAAGAGATCATCAGTGTCATCAAACACCACGTTGGCTGATTCCATAATGGTCTTAGTCCTCCAGTTATAAATTCTAAAAGCTTTGTTATTTGTTAAACAACCAACAAACACTCCCTCATCACTTTTAGCATCGAATTTGCCCAACTACTCCCTATCATTCAATATAAAGCACTTGCAATTAAAAACATAAAAAAAAATTATGTTAGATTTCCTTCCTTTTAGAATTTCATAGGGGGTTTGTGTTGTGCCAAGTCTCAAGAACATTCCATTGGAGATGTAACACGTTGTGCTAATAGCCTCTGCCCATAGTCTTTTTATTAGCCTTTTACTGTTCAACATCACCCATGCCATCTCTTGTAAAGTCTTGTTCTTCTGCTCTTCCACTCTATTTTGTTCAGGTGTCTTTGGAGCTGAAAATTCATGAGATATGCCATGAAATTTACAAAAATTTGTATAGGAAACATTTTCGAATTCCTTTCCATGATCACTTTAGATTTTTTATGATTCTACCAATGTTCCTATTTTGTTCATTCTTAAGTTTAACACATAGGTTTCTGAAACCTTCAAACTTGTCAGATTTTTCACAAATGAATTCAACCTTAGTAAACCTTGAAAAATTATCAACAAAAACAACAAAACCATACATCTATCCTTCAATGCTCTCAATTTGCATGGGTCCCATAAGGTCCATATACAACAAATCTAGAATCTTAGAGGTGCTAAGGTGTGTGTTAGAGCTACGTGATCCTCTTATCTGTTTGCCTAACTGACATGGTTCATAAATACCATATGGTTTGTCATAAAGAGTAGGAACACCCTTAACTGCACCAGTCTTAGTTAACTTAATTAAGTCCCTATAGTTTACATGTCCTAGCTTTTGGTGCCATAACTCTAAATCATATATTTTGGCAAAAAATGCATTAATGCTTGTTAATAAGTAGCAATTGTCATTTGATCGAGTGAGTGCCTTCAAGATTGCAATTTTCATGTTTGTCTAAAACCATGCACTTGTTTTGAGTAAAATTTTCCTCAAACTGATCATCACAAATTTGGCTTACACTAATTAGATTAGCTTTTAGACCTTCAACAAACAACACATTTTTTCAGTTCAAGCAAGCCTTCAACACACAAGGTACCCTTACCTAGCACCTTGCTTTTAGCTCTATCACCAAACGTGATTGTCCCTTTCTTACAAGGTCTGATATCTTTCAAGGAGATCTTGTTCCCTATCACATGTCTTGAACATCCACTGTCAAAATACTGAAAATCATTAGATTTGGATTTTAAAGTAGTAAAAGCAATATTGCCTGTAGTTACCTGTTTCTTAACCCAAATCGATCGAGTCTTAGGTAATTGTTTGATCTGTTTGATTGCTTATGCAATAATTTTAACAACTTATAACATCTAGGTTTGATGTGACCCTTGACACCATAAAAATAGTAAGTAGGAACAAATTTGATTACCTTTTCTAGACTTGATGAAACAAGTAAACCTCTTGATTAAAGAGTAATTGGAAATTACTAAGGTTCCATTTGGGTATAAAGGAATAAGGTCTTTCTCTTTGCTTGGTCAATAACTACAAATCCTAACTATTGATTGGGTAATGAGAAGTATGACTTAATTTATATTGAAAGTCTATTAATATATCTCAAAATATATAGTTTGAAACTGTCATTTTGAATAAAAAAAAAGAACGAAACTGATCCAATAACTGTACTTGCATCAATTCACACCTATTACTATTATATTAAAATTTCATTCAATTGGAAATGTCTCATAAAACCCATTTTCCTAGTCGGTTCAGTATGGTAGAAACTCATGGGTGAGACAAAAATTTCTTTACCTTTCGAGCTTGATTTTGTGTCACTTGAGCTTGAATATGAAATATTAGTTGAGGCTTTGATGAAAACTGTTTTAGAAGTTGAACGAATATTACCTTCATCGACTCCCAAGCCATGCTCATTTGTGCTTTTTCTCTCAAGACTTAAAACTTGATCCAATCGAGCTGAACCAATTTTAAGTTCATCAATACACTTGTAAGCATCAGCAAGTTCAGTTCTAAGTTCATCAATTTCTTTATTTTTCTAGTTCATAACAGTTTCTAGTCTACTCATGCTGTCTTCAATATATGCCTTCTCACATCTAAGAACTCTCTCGCTTTTGTTTTTCCCATGTTTCATAAAGCACATTATAAGCCAATTGAAGTTCCACATGATAATCAGTTTCCTCCTCTACATCTAATTCATTACTGTTTGATTTATTCTGCTTAGTTATATCAGACACAACTGCTTTGCATTTATCAAATACATTCCTACTCAATGCTACAAAGTTATTGGAATGTTCTTCTTCATCAGAATCTGTTTCTAAATCATCACTCCAAGTTGCACACATGCCTTTTTCAATCCTTCTTTTGTAATTAGGACATTTGGATTGTATATGTACAAATCTCTTATATTCAAAGCATTGTACTTGGCCTTTCTTGTTAGGTTTCTCTTGAATCTTCTTCGTTGGTTCTTTGAGAAATCTCTTTGCATCAAAGCTCTTTACTTTCTAGGCTCTCTCAGGATTTTCTTCTTGAGATTCTTCTTCATATATTTGACAAAGTTCTTCATCAAATACGCAATCTGCTCATCATCCGAATTTTTACTTACTTTCTTTTCTGAAGCAGCAGAAAAGGCAATGCTTTTTTCTTTCTTCGTTGATTTTAGCCCCATCTCATATGCTTAAAAAGAACCAAATAATTCATCAATCCTCATGGTATTCATATTATTGCTTTCTTCAATGGTTGTAACCTTAGGCTGAAATTTATCATCTAAGGATCTTTCCTATAATTGAATCCTCAGAATATTCATCACCAAGCATGTAAGCAGCATTAGTTGCTTCACAAAGTCTACTATGAAAATCACTTATAGACTCATCTTCATGCATTGTAAGATTTTTAAAACTTAGAAGTCAAGGTAAGTAATTTTGAATCTTTAACCTTTTTTGTACCTTTATGCTTTACCTGGAGAATATCTCATGCTTATTTTGCGGTTATGCATTTTGAGATCAACCCAAATTGTTGAATATTGACAGCAATAAAAATGACATTGATTCCTTTAGGATTCCAGTTGGAAAATCTATATTTGGCCTTAGACCGTTCGTTTTCTGGTTTTTTAACTCGTTGCCCAGCTTCATTTATCTTCATTGGTAGTGTCCATCCATGAACAACGCTAGTCCAAACTCTATCATCAAGGGATTTCAAGAAGATTTTCATTTTAACCTTCCAATAAGTATAATTCCATCTTCGAGCAATGGTGGTTGAGTGACTAAACTTTCATTCCGTAGTCCTTCCATACCTGCAAAAAAATTGCTTGATCTACACTTGTATGTCAATGAACCTGCTCTGATACCAATTGTTAATTTTTGTAATGTATGGATAGTTAACAATAACTTAACTAAAAACAGTAAAGTAAAATGGAACAGAAGATTTTACGTGGTTCGGCTATAAACCAGCCTATATCCACAGGCAACAACGGTGTAATCTACTATGCTGTATTTGTTTACACTCGACTTAGGACTCTTTACAGTGGTAAACACCCGCTCACTCACTAACCTAATTTATATAAACTTGATCACCCTTGTTATAGCCATAGTCCTTCACACACTCTTTTGATGCTGCACTTCACAAACACGTCAGACTTAACTATACTAGTTCAGTCAAATATAACCAACGTAATTGTTACATATTCATATAAGCACTCAACCCATTTAAGCTTACACAACTCTATAACCATTACAAATCAAATCTATGCACATATTTAACACACATGAGCCATGCACAATCTTAACTCACTCAAGCATGAAACTTTTACAATAAGGAATAAGGAAAACAAACACACTCAAGTGCATTTCTCGATTCTGCGCACACTTACGTCAATCCTTGAGTGATTATCCTTATATAAGCTGCGTAATCAGTTATATAAGTCCTGTAATCAGCAAATCTAATCATTATCAATTATATAAGTCTTGTAATCATCAAATCTAATCATTATCAATTCCCTATAAAACTAAGTACGATGATTAGATGAAGATCACAAGCTCTAGGAAAGCATATCACAATATCCTAATCCAAATAGGTGATTGCAATAAATTAAGATAAGTATAAAAAATATCTTAAAGCTTTCCAAAAATCAATCAATCAAATCTTTTCCTAAAATAAGTATTTCATAATGCATTAGAAAAAAGAGTAACACACATGTTTTTATCATAAGTTGACAAAAATAAATATTAATCACATGCATTGCACGTGCATGAAGTTTGCCACGTGTCACATTGACACTAACAAAGATATTCTAAACTCTAATATAATTAAGTGATATTATGCAAAAATACACATGAAACAAAAAAAAAAAGTTATAATTAAACAAATTTAAATTAAAGTTTGTTTTAACAATTAGGATCAATATAAGGCATTACTTGACTTGGAGGGACGATCCTCATTCCTATGTCAAATTCACAATAGCGGATAAAAATGGGCCGAACTTGGTGAGACCAACCCGCTTTGTGTGGTTATGATTTGGTGCCAATCCGGGGTAGCTTTATTATTTCTCCTTTTGGGTAAAGAACTTTGATGCCCCGCCTACTCATATTCAGTCCCCGAGTATCAACAACCATCCAAAAATACATATATCAAATAAATTGAGAATTTTTTTCGCTGTTCAAACCAAAATATATTGATTTTATTTATAACTCGTCAAGATATCACAATATGCAAAACCTTAAACCTCTAACACACATTCATCCATCCATCAGATTAATTTCGCATTTTTTAGTTATAAGGTAGTATAAATATATATTTAAGGAGCAGAGATCATGATGCCACTTTATGACACACATTCACACATATATTGTGAGCTATTAGATCAACAATCTATCAACAGTTGAGATTCAATCTAACATACACAACAGGAATGACAATTGTTAGATTAAATCTCAACTTTTAATAATAGATTGATCTAATAACTCACAATTTGTGTACAAATTTGTGTAAAAAAAAATTGGTGTCATGGAACCTACCTCATATTTTAAAGTTTTGAATATGGTATGATGTCTCTAGAAAAATTATGTAGCTTTATTATTAAATTATTTTGATTTTATTTTTAGCAATCTAATACTAAATTATAAACAAAAATGTTGCAAGTTCTAAACCAAAAAATGTACGTTGAAAGTTGTCGTAGAATTTTATGATTCGTCCATTCTTCCTGTTAATTTAATACAATGCTTTTACATGTTCTTTCTTTTATTTCCCTTTCATTGTCTTTATAATTTCATTCGCCTGCTATTGGAATATATGTTAACGCAAAGATTAGTAAAAATAAACGCAGGAACTCAAGTAACAATATATGTATCCAAAAAAAGATCATATCCGTGCATTACAACAAAACCAACTAACTGCACAGCAAATCGGCAATAACAACAAACACCAAAGAGTATAGCATGACTCTCAATACAATACAATCGAAGGAGGAAAAAGAGACACAGAGAGAGAGAGATCTCGGACTCTCATGCACAAATTAACTAATGTATACAAAACCCGCTGAATCCTGAAACCACACCCCCGTAAAACAATGATGGAAGCATCTTAAGCACTACATATTTAATTTGACGGAGGTGGAGAGAGGAAAGGAATTGTAGGGATTGTGGTGGGAATGTTTGGAATTGAAGGGATGGTAGTGGGAATTGTAGGAAGTGGAGTTGCAGGCAGTGGAGGCAGTGTCACCTTGGGGAGTGTAGGCTGGCTGGGCAGGGTTGGATTTGGGAGAGTCGGCAATGTGGGCTTTGGAAGAGTCGGCAATGGAGTAGCGGGCAGAGGTGGTAGTGTGGCTGTAGGTAATGTTGGAACTGATGGCAATGGAGGCAATGTGGCCTTAGGCAGAGGTGGGATTGTAGGCAATACTGGTGGTGGTGCCGCTGGTGTGTCCAAAAGATGGCGAGCTGCAAGGCTTATTTGAAAGCTTGACAAAGATAATGCCACAAGCAAAGATAACATGAGCAAATAGTGCTTCAAAGCAGCCATTGTTAAGGGGAAACTTGGAAGCTTTGGGTGATTATAAATGGAAAGTTTTGTTTTTTTGTTTCAGTTGAAGACAAAGCAGCAGTTCCCAATAGCTATTTATAGAGAACAAATTACAAATGTTTAAGGGTTCAAAAAGAGTTTGCTGAGAAATAGGTGGGGAAGAGTTGATTATCACTGATTAGTTTACCATCTCAGCTAGACTTATTAAACAAGTTAATTAAAAGGATAGCACACGGCAATTTAAACAAGTTTCAAGAGAAAATAGCTCACCCATCATTGGTTAGTTCTACCAATTTTCTAAGCTGTATGGCATAGAACTGGAGTGTCAACTTGATTAATAGTTAAGGAAGACTTTTGACACAAAATTTAAATATTTTTTACATATCAAATTATCGATGTCGTGTTTTTGTCAACATTTTGGCTTGAGAAGAAGTACATTGAGCGTAACCCAAAGTCGTGAAATGGGGTTTGGGCTAAAATTCGTCGGAGAAGATCCACAGATAACAAGAGAATGAGCTGAACCAATCAACAATTCTCAAGCCCAGATCTACGGTTATTGGAGCTACCCCGCCGGTCCAAATAATTAAATAAAAATTAAATGGTTTTATTGATCTTCACTATTTACCTCTGATTTAGAAATCATAAACTTATAATTTTAAAAAATGGATCTTTTAACCAATTTTTTTCACCTTACATTAAAAAATATTCAATATTATTTTTTAACAAAACATTTTGTTGTTCTCATAATGAGGCTTTAGTTAAATTCTTTGTTATATGATAATGTGTTTGATTTTTTTTTTTTACTTTTTCATTTTTGTTTTAGTTCTTAACTATAAAAAATATAATCAGTAATTTACAACTAGTTTGTAGTGTTTAATGTAAGTCAATTTCTTTTTTTTTCCTTATATTTTTTCATTTTCCAAATTTACAAAAACAATATAATTAAACTAATTTTTTGTTTGTTTTAATGTTTAAAGAGAAGGAAAACTAGTTAAGTTTTTGTTCTCAAAACATAAACCAGGGACTTTAGCAAATTTATATTTGTAAGATAAGTGTTGTAAAGATGAGAGGCGCACACACTCACAAGTAACTTAATGTGCAATTAATCTAGGAGTTTTAATTGCACACCCAAATAAAGAAATTAAAGAAAACACAAGAACACAAGGATTTATATTGATTCAAACCACAAAAAGTGATTATACATCCAGTTGCTAGTGATGATCAATTTACTATGGTGAAAAACAAAAGAGTACAAGAGATTTTACAATGCAAACTAGTAGAAATTAGCTTAACTTTCTATCTAAGAAACCTCAATTCTTATAAATCCTATCTCTCTAATCTATCTCTCTTCTATATTGTGATACAATGAAAAACACGTCTCTTTTATATCCCAAGGTATATTTGTGAAAGCCAATGACTACGTGCCAAGTGTATTATTAAAAACAGGAAAGTCGAAGTTGTGCTCCTGCGTAATGCTCCTTATGCTCCAATGCAATGTTTCTGACTTGGCACGCTTCGAGACCCAAAATTAGTGCTCTTGCACATATAATCTTGCACACCTACACAAGGTCTCTGCCAGCAATGTCTGATAATATAAACTTGCACTCTGACGCAACTCTAGATGCGCTCCTACACAATCTGCACTACACAAGTTAAGCCATTCTTCACAAATCTCCACCTTGGATCAAGCTTGTGTTCCATACTGTAAGCCACCATAGTAAAATTACCAGCTACTTCCATCTTCAAGCTAAAAACGGTCCATCCATTGCTTGTGTCAAATGCAAACAAGTGTTGAATTTGATACTTGTAACGAGCTTAGTGATCATATCAGCTGGATTCCTTTCAATATGAATCTTCACTATTGAAACCTTCCCTTCAATGACAACATCCCTGATGAAATGCAGCTTGATGTCTATATATTTAGTTCTTTCATGATACACTTCATTTTTTATCAAATGTACAGAGCTTTGGTTGTCACAAAACACCTTCACTTGGTCTTGTGTCACATTAAATTCACCTACAAGCCCTTGTAACCATAATGCTTCTTTAATGGGATAATGTTATAGACCTCCCCTACCTTTTTAGCAAAATACCATAGAGATGGGACTTTTGCCTTTTTGTCTAAAAGAGTCCCTATGTTTTGAAAAACTCCTCACAAACCTCCCTATTTTTACATTTGCTGTTAGATGAGATCATCTTTCCATTCAATTATAACGTAATTATCGAAATATCCTTGTCCATATTTTACAAGAACATGTGCATAAAATAAAATAAAAATTGATTCACTAAATGATGATTTTACCCCTAAAAACCTCCGTTGCCTCTCTCTCCGCCACTTTGTTTCTTCTCCAACTTCCTGCCCCCTCAAGCAAGCAACATAGCCTATCGCCACCAGCAATCAACTAGTAACCTTCCACTGAGCAATCCGCAAATTTTCTTTCCCAAACCGTTAAACAAATCTTACTCTCTCCATACTTCACCATCAACAAAAATCCTGAAATTTTCTAAATTCATAACTCAACTCAACAACCCAAATTTGTGCAATGGAATAAGCCCCAAAATTGAAAGTTGGAAAAACACAATCTTAATCCCTAGATTTTCTTTTCATCCAAACACTCCTTTTTCACTCTTTCCATCCAATCTGATTTTAATTGTTACGATGAGGGCTTGAATTGATTTTTTTTTTTAAAATTTGGTGACAACAATTTCAATCCTCAAGAGATCCATAAGCAAGAACAACCACAGAAAGTAGAAATTGAGTAATTATGAGAAACCAAGATAAAGAAATAATAACAAAATGGAAGCAAGAATCAAAAACTATACTTGTTTCTGCATGAAAACCAAGTGAGAAAATAAATAATAATTTAAACGACCACAGCAAAAGCCAATGTGCTTTTCATTAGAATTTTATTCTGCAACAGCATCTTCAGTGTTTTCCAAACCAATTTTCATTTCAGGCAACATGTCCAGATCTATCCAAGACAGTGTAATCTTCAGCAGATCAGTCCATGAGCTGCCCTCCTTCCACCAATCCAAACCTCACTATCGCGTCCTTTGCCACAATCGCCTCCAACTACAAACCAATCGACGAGCTCGACGTCATCAAATCTATTTATGAGATCAGTTCACAAACAATCATCCTACAATGTCGTGGCTGTCATCATCATCATGTTGGAGAGAGTTTGGTGAATCAAAAAGTTTCGTAGAGAGAGTAGAGCTCGATTCGGTAGTTCCACAAAGTGAAAAATCTGATGAGGTTAAATAGAGGGTGGCTGTGATTTGATCAGATTAGAGAGATAATGGTGAGATGGTGGCTGGGATTTTGGGATCGTGAAATGGTGGCTGGGATAGAGAGAAGAAGAGAGATAAGGGAGATAAGGTGATCAGATTCTTTATTATTATTTTATTTATTTTGTTTAAATATATATTTTATTATTTTAGTTGATTGATAATAATTAAATGACCATTATAACCCTCTATGCATAACTTATTTACATTCATCTAATGATAAAAGTAACATAAGGGAGTTATGTGAAAAGTTTTTCAAAATATAGGGACTCTTTTTAGACAACAAGATAAAAGAATCATCTTTATAATATTTTGTCAAAAGATGGGGGAGGTTTGTGATATTATCCCATTCAAAAACTTTACAATACTATCTAACATTATACTAATAGGGTTGAGTTGGTTTGGTATCAATTTAAAATTGGGATAATAACACATACGTCCCCTATCTTTTAGCATAATGTTATGGAGATGGCACTTTTGGATTTTTGTCTGAAAAGAGTCCCTATGTTTTCAAAAACGCGTCACAGATACCCCTTCTGTTATATCTGTCGTTACTTTTATGTAAATAAGTTGAAGAAATAGGGGTATGTCGATCTTTTAACAAAAAAGTCAGCAATACGTAAATTTATTCAAAAAATAAAAAAGGGCATTTGAGCCCACCACTTCCTCACGCATTTGACATCCCACTTGACCCTAAATTATGCTTTGTCTCTTTCTAAGTCCACTGCTCTTCTTCCTGTGTCGCTTGAGCTTACTCTAAGGCATGCTTTGAAACTGGTTTCAGACTAACGACATCTCGTTAAAGGTGATGGCCGCATTCTCAAGTAAGAAATTTGTACTGTTTAGGCGCGCGAGATATATGCATGCATCGTCTTCTACTTTGGTTGTTGGTGATAGATGTTTGTAATTTTTTTGGTCGTTGTTTTCAAATATTTTCATTTATATTATACTGGTTTTTGATATTACATTATTTTTGTATATATTATTTGTTTGCTAATAAAATTTGAAATCCTAATATTTTGGAAAAAATTAGGGTTTTTAAAATTGATGAAAAAAAACGATTATTAATGAAGTAATAAGCATGTTCATACTGTCATATGCTCATGCATGCCTTAGATTTTGTATGTTTAATTAGTTTTACATCTTGCATGTGTATTGTGACATGATCTTGTTGGTATTTAACGTTGTTTTTTTTTTTATTTCTTAATCACTTTTATCGACCTTTTTTTGGTGGTGCTAATATTTTCATCAATGAAATGCGTGTTGTTGTTGTTAAGCCATTTTTTGTTCAACTGTACTTTTGTTTGGTATGTAAAAATCAAAATATTAGGCTAAATTCTGCAATAGGGTTTATTTTTAGTGTGAGGTTGCTTATGCATGCATGCGATTTTGTTCATTTAAGTACTTTTACATTGTGAATATATACTGAGTTGTGAAAAGTTTGCCTTTTAATAATTTTTTTAATTTTTTTGGTATTTCGCTGTTTTTCAATTGATGCAATATCACCTGATGCATATGGCTAGTTTCACGGAAGAATTTCTTTAAATATTTTAGTCAATGGGACATGAGATCCCATTTGGGTACATAGACCCTTATAAGGTTTCTAGGATAGGATTGTTTAGTGCTGCTAATGATTACTATGAATTAGGGTTCATGATCATAGGGATGTTAAGTTTAGTGTAACTTTACCTTGGAATGGTGAAGTAATAGAAATTGACACTGACTCTAGATTTTTAGACATTTTGAAAATGTATCAAATTAGGGAGATATTTGATACAACAATTTCTGTTCAGGTTACACCTCTTGATTCTGCTCTATTAGTCACTAAAATTCTTGGTGGATTTTAAGAAAATGAACCTGATTTGAGCAATATGAACAATATGAGTGAACCTAAGTTCAATGGGGTAGATAGAAATGAAGAAGATTTGTCTAATAGGGTAGATGATGCAACAAGAGAGGTGTCTAATAGAGTTGATGAAACTGAGGGTTCTGTAGCAAATTCAATGTGCCACAGTGAGTATGACCTTGAATCATATGCTGATTATAGGCCAGATAGTGATAAAGAGTTTCAATTTTAGGATAGTGGTGATGGGAGTAGTAGTAGTGGACAAGACTCACAAGATGACCAATCACACTGCCAGAGTGATGGTGAGAAATTTGAGAAAATTGTAAATAGTTCAAATGAGGAAGTGGCTAGTGTTAGGATGGCTAGGATCCATAAGAGAAACCTTGTTAAGGTTAGGTTAGAGGGAAAGGTTGAGTTAAAGTTGGCCAAACCTTTAACAACTTGGACCACTTTAAAGATCTCCTTAGAAAGTATGCAATTCACAGAGGAATAATGCTAAAAAGAATAAAAAATGAGAAAGATAGAGTGAGACGTAAATGTGCAGCATAAGGCTGCCCATGAAGGATTCATGTCTCCTCCATACAGGACCTAATAACATACAAAATCAAGACCTTATATCCTAACCATGACTATGAGGAACTCAATAACACCTCAGAGTGCACCTATATCTGGATAGCCAAAAAGTACAAGGAGCATTTTAGAGAAAATCCTAATCTATACATGGATTGGTTGGAGAAGGATATAAAGAGAAGATATGGGCTACAACCAGCAAAACAAAAGTTTTATAATGCTAGGAATAGGGCTCTAGAGCTTGTTGGTGAGCACCATCAAAAAGCTCTGAATTTGTTGCATAAATATGCCAACATTATCCTCCTTACAAACCTTAGTAATACATGTTATGTTGGGGCACATGTAGAATTAATCTCTGCTGTTCCTAAATTTCAAGGTTGTTTTCTTTGTTTTTCAACACAAAGGTCAGGTTTTATAAATGTTTGTAAGCCTTTTGTGAGGGTGGATAGTTGCATCTTAAAGGGCCAATGGGAGGAGTCTTATTGGCAACTATGGAAATTGATGCCAACAATGGGATGATTCCCTTAGCCATAGCAATCTATGAGGTTGAATGCAATTCCACATAGAATTGGTTTCTATATCCCCTAGGTAAACATATTGGGGGGCAGGATAGGTATGGGATGCCTATAAAATTCATGAGTGATAGGCCAAAAGGAAATTTAAATGCTTTGTCTATACAATTGCCATAAGCATCCCAAAGAAAATGTAGTAAACATCTTTATAAAAATTTTAAAAAAGAACACAAAGGACCAAGACTTTAACCATTGTTTTGGAGAGCTTGCGAACTGTCAATATTAATTCCTACATTATAGCCATTGAAGAAATAAAGCAGATTACTCCAATGAGTTAGAGCATGCATACATTTGATGAAAGAGTCAAAGTTGATCATGTCACAAACAAACAACTGAATCCTTTTGAGATTTTCTCTACTAATGATTATTGCATTCTTAGTTGACATCTAATTTTTGCACCTTGATTAATGATTAAGGCAAGGACATCAACTCTGGGGACATCTTCTTTAGCAGCTGCATCATAAGCTCATGGACCTCAGACAAATCTTGATGTAACATCATCCCACCCATATAATGCATCATCTTCTTAGCCAAGGAAAGGAAGAATAAAAAAATCCCAATAAGCAAGCAAAAAAAGGTAAAAATACCATTTTCATCTAATTTAAAATCATCATTTTTGCTAACGCTTTTTTTTTCCTCACTGCTCCAGGCAATACCATCAACTAAAACAACATCTTATCAACCAGCTATAAGTCAAACTCTAGTAGCTTCTTCTCAGCCTGGTGTAGCTACATTGCAGACTCTAGCAACTTTTTCTCAGCCTGGTGCAGCTATATCTCACACTCCAATAGTCGTTCCATCGTCTCAAACATATGTAGCCTCACAAGACATTAGATGCTCGGCCCCAATAGAATCTCAACAAACTCAGACCTCAAATATAATTGGGAGAGGAAAAGGTATATTTTACTTATAGAAAAATATATTGTAGTATTTTAATAAACCCTATCTTTCTAATTTCACGCGATTATTCATGCAGTGACAAGGGGGTTCTCCCAAGGACAACAGTGAAGATATGGGAAATCTTGGTACATGTTTTGTTACAGCTTTTTTTGTAAAGATATAGATGCTTTTGGTGAAATAGAACATACCAACAACCACAAGTGATAGTGTTTGGACAATTTTTTTGGTATTTGTTACATTAGCACACACAGTATGGTGGCTAACTTTTTTTTTTTTGTAAAGGTGCTACTTATGTCCTTTAGGTAGCCCACACACAATCTATAAATATTATGCAGTATATGGCGCAATATAGTCCCACATAAGGCATAATATTTTAACAATTGTAAGTTAACTTTGAAGGACCAATGACATTGTAACTTGATGTGATCTTTTGTTTATATAATTGTTATAAGTTTATGCAGGCAGATTATTATATTTGTTCAATGACTAATGGTAGAAATATCACTTATATTAAATCTTATATTATATGAATTCTGTGTTTTTATATTCTGCGATAAGCATTTCATAGACAGCTCATAATATTACATGCAATTCATAATACTACAATATTATAGATAGTACTATATTTCAGATAGAATAGGAACTTGTTCACCATCACATCATTGTTGTTTTTTTCCATTCATCTACACAACCTTTTCATTTAAGGTCAGCAGTTTCTTCATGTTAGTCTGCATCTCCTTTAAGATCATTTTAGCATCATCCTCTTTAGCTTCATCCTCCTTTTTTAACATATTAGTGCAGTTCAACATATCATTTAGATCAATGTTGAGCTCATCAACATCAGGATCCCAACACCTATAGAAATTTCATTTACCATTTTTGCATATGAAATAAAGCCTACTAGGATTATTAAAAGACTCAGAAATCATAACACCAGCCCTTAACCTACACTTACATTTCCTATTCTTGAATTTTATCATGTTGCTATTTAGCATTTTACATCTACCCATGTTTGATGGCTTGTTGTTGTGCCTTGTTGAACTTGAGTGTGATTGATTCATTTCTGTGCTTCAACACATGCTTCAAGTAATTCTGGTTTGCCTTGCTGTGTTTGATGATGATTTTATTTGCCTTGCAGTATAGGATGTGTTTGATGCGTAAATTGTTATTTTCTTGATGAGATAAAGTTGTGTTATGGATATGTAGACTAAGCTTTGTGTCTGTAACAAGGATTTGAAGTAGTGTTATTGCTGTGCAAATTGGGTCAGTGGTCTTTCTTATACTGCTTCAAAGCCATACAAGCATAGGTCAACCGCTAGATTCCAACAGATACTTGGCCTCTTTTATGAGTTTTAATTGTTTACAGGTAAAAGAGTCTTTTTACATTGTCAAATGTGCATGCAGATTTTCAATTTTTATTTAGCTTTTCAAGGGTAAAACCATAATTTAATATGTCATTGTTTATTTTATTTCATACAAATATTCTTTTTTAAATATAGAAAAGGGTACTTTGGTAATTGAATTGTAAATAGATAGAAAGATGATGTCATTTAACAGCAGATGTAACAGAAAGAGTGTCTAAGACGCGTTTTTTAAAACATATGGACTCTTTTTAGAAAAAAAATCCGAAGGTGTCATCTCCATGACATTATACCAAAAGCTAGGGGAGGTATGTGACATTATCTCCTTCTTTAACAGCTTCTGTAATAGCAATATATTTAGCTTCAGTTGTTGAAAGAGCCATGGCTAGTTGCAAATTGGCTTTCCAACTGATAGGGTAACCAAACGACGTGAATACATAACCGGCTAACAACCTATGGATTACCAGTTCATACTTCTTTCGGTGTCTTGAAATCAATAGTTGATTATGGAAATTTATTGATCAAGTGTGTTGCTGTGTTAACTGCTTCACCCCAAAACCTCTTAGGCATACTAGCACTCATCAACATACATTTAACCCTTTCAAGAAGTGTTCTATTCATCCTTTCAGCCAAACCATTTTGTTGCGGTGTCCCGATACTATTTTGTGCCTTACCACTCCCTTATTGTTACAAAACCGATTGACTCTTCATTTAAGAACTTCAAACCATTATCGATTCTAAGCTTCCGAACCTTTCTAGTCGTTTGGACCTCAACCATCTTTTTCCAATCTTTAAACTTTTGGAGTGCCCCATCCTTCGTCTTCAAGATGTATACCTACACCTTCCTTGGCCAAGCATCTATAATGGACATAAAGTAGCTTCCTCCACCTAAAGCTGCATGTTTAGATGGACCCCATAGATCATAATGGACATAATTGAGAGTCTCTTTACTAGCGTAAGATGAGGAAGCGAATTTTACCTGTGTTGCCTTGCCAAGTACGTAGTGCTCGCAAAACTCGAATTTTCGCAACTTGTCTTTACATAAAAAACCTTGTTTCTACCACTCATGAAGCCCTCATTCACTCATATGGCCAAGCCTCTTATGTCAAAAGGAGGTTTTATCATCTATAGCTAAAACTGAACCTGCTTCTCCAATTATAGTGCTACCTTAGAAAATATACAGGTCATTTTCCCTCACACCTTTTATCACAACTAAAGATCCTCTTGTAACTTTCAATGTATCAATCTCCCCTTTATAACTGTAGCCATTAAAATCAAGCGTACTAAATGAAATCAAATTCCTCTTCAACTCCGGAATGTGCCTCACAGCTGACAAAATTTCTTTCTATACCATCATGAGTCTTAATACCAATTGTTCCTATGCCTACGACACTACAAGCTTTGTTATCACCCAGTATAACTTTTTCACTATCAATCTTCTCGTAAGATTCAAGCCAACTTCTATTTGGTGTTATATGAAATAAACAACTGGAGTCTAGAACCCATTGCCTATCTGAGTTTTTTGTTGTCATAACCAACACATTAGAACTCTCATATCCATACTCCACAATAACAACATCACCCTTTCTTGCTCCTTACCTTTCTCGTTTTTCTTCCTCTTGGAATAAAGCCTCCTAATATGTCTTTCCTCATAACAATGGAAGCATTTTATAGCTTTTTTCCCCTTCGACTTAAACCTTAAGTGTGACTTTCCCTTATAATCTCTCTTATCACTCCTACCTCTAAAATATAGCCCTTCACCTGAGTGTTCACCCAACTCATTCTTCCTTTGGAGATCTTTCGAATTCAACGCACCAATAACATCATCTAATGACAATGCTTCCCTAACATGCTTTAAAATATCTACAAAATTCTCATATGACTTTGGAAGAGAATTCAACAACACCAATGCCTTATCTTCATTATCATATTCAATTTACATGTTTTCTAAGTCTACACACAATCTGTTAGATTCATCAATGTGGTCTTGCAAGTTCTTATCCTCAGCCATTTTGAATGTAAAGAATTTAGCTTTCAAATACAACCTACTAGACAAATTCTTTGTCATATAAAAGCTTTCAAGCTTTAGTCATACCTCAACGATAGTTTTCATCCTCAAAACTTGCCTCAACACCTTATCATTCAAATAGAGAATTAGCGTGTTGTAAGCCTTCTTCATGATGTTACTCTTCTTCTCAATACTGTAGCTATCTGACATCTTACTTTCACCTCTAAAAGCCTCATCCAGTCCTAGGTTGCCAAGCAAAGCCAACATCTTTATTCTCCAAATAGCCAAGTCGTTGCTATCAGTAAACTTTTCAATCTTATGCTTGGTAGTTGATGTAGCCTTTGTTGACCCAGGTATGGCAACCCAAGAGGGGGGGTGAATTGCGTTTTTATTTATCAAAACGGATTTGTAAAACTTTTCTTGAAAAATCAAAATTAGTTTACTCTTTCTTTGAGAATGAAGGTGAAGAAGATGAAATTAGAAGTTATCAAATATGTAATCAAGAGAATAATAATAATGAACAATCACAAGTGCAAGTAAATGTAAAGAGGAAAGGGATAGAGAGAGTGCAAACTCAATTTACGTGGTTCGGCAAACCTTGCCTACGTCCACGGGCTCCTAGCTCCACAAGCTAGGCTTTCCACTAAGTTGTAGAAATCTTTACAACTTGCTTGATGAACAACCTCACCAAGACTTTTTCCTTCCAACTCTTGATAACACCACACCAAGAGTTCTTCTTGATGAACAACCTCACCAAGGCAACTTCCTTCAACTCTTGATAACACCACACCAAGAGTTCTTCTTGATGAACAACCTCACCAAGGCAACTTCCTTCAACCCTTGATAACACCACACCAAGAGTTTTCTCTCAAGGATAACTATTATCCTTTACAATAATATCTCACTCTCACCACAATACAAGAACAAAGATAATTTTTACAACAAAAGTATAACTCTCTTCAAAGAGTAGATAAATAATATAAAAGCTCTCTAGACTTGATATTTCTCTTGCTTTTTGCTTGATAAAATGCTTCTCTTGCACTTGAATGCATGGGAGAATGGCTCTTTTTATAGGCAAATGAGATGAACTTAATCAAGTGAAGACACCAACTCCAAATTTTCTGCCCACCATAAAAACCGTAATATTTTCTTCCATTTTTGTCAATGTTCCGTTTGAAATTTGAAAATCTGCAAAACATAAAAGATTTTCACATTTGAATAAGCATTCCAACGCATTAAGAATCAAGTCATTTGGATATCTATAGCTCAAGATATGGCCAAAACACCATTCGGTGCTCATGTGACTTGATTTTTTCTTCCTTGTGTCAGTCCACCGAATTGAATGATAATTCTGTCAGCATTATATTTGAAATTTGAATTTATTCAAAACATAAAAGATCTGCATATTTGAATAAGCTTTCCAAAAAATTAAGAATCAAAGCAGTTGGATATCTCTATCTTAAGATATGGCCAAAACACCATTCGGTGCTCATGTGAGTTGATTTTTCTTCTCTGTGTCAGTCCACTAAATTGCATGTCAATTATGCCAGCCTTCTGTTTGAAATTTGAATTTTTTCAAAACATATGAAATGTTCTCATTAAGTCATCTTTCCAATGCCATAAGAATCAAGTCATTTTGATTTTTCTAGCTCAAGATATGTCCAAAGGAGTATTCGGTGCTCATGTCAGCTGCTTCCATTTGTCTTTCAACTTGCATGATGATTTGGACAACCTTGCACTTGAAATTTGAATTTCATTAAAACATATGAAATGTTATAAATTGAGTAAGCTTTCCAAAGGCTCAAGAATCACGTCATTTGGATATTTGTAGAGATATATATGACCAATTGATTAAACATTGCTCATGTGTCACATTCCTTGAGTCAATCCTTGTTCTTAAACTTTGGTGCCTTTAACATGTAGTCTTCTCCTTAGCTTCAACACTTCATTTTAATAAGCCTCTTCTTGATTTTAAAATTATTTCAATAATCTTACTCTTGCACCTAAATAAACATGTTAGTAAATCTCAATTAATCAATGTGTATTGTTATCATCAAAATTATCATGTAGCTTTAGGGCTAACAGCCTTCATATGAATTTCGTCGAGCACCTTTTGTACTACGCAAATACAACTGATGACTTTTATCAAACACCTATCGTACGAAGAACTTAAGCCATCAAAGAACCCCAAATCAGCTGTAAACTAGCTTTGATACCAATTTGTTGTAAAGATGAGAGGCACACACTCACAAGTAATTTAATGCGAAATTAATCTAGGAGTTTCAATCACACACCCAAGCAAAGAAATTAAAGAAAACAACAAGAATACAAGGATTTACATTGGTTCAAACCACAAAAAATTGATCCTACATCTAGTTGCTGGTGATGATCAATTTACTATGGTGAAAAACAAGAAAGTACAAGAGATTTTACAAGGCAAACTAGTAGAAATTAGGTTAACTTTCTCCCCAAGAAACCCTCAATTTCTATAAATCCTATCTCTCTAATCTATCTCTCTTCTTTATTGAGATACAATAAAAAAACACTTCCCTTTTATATCCCAAGGTATATTTGTGAAAGCCAATGATTACGTGCCAAGTGCACTATTAAAAACAGGAAAGTTGAAGTTGCGCGCTTGTGCAATACTTCTTACTCTCCAGCATAATATTTCTAACTTGGCAAGCTTCTAAACCCATAGTTAGCACTTCTGCACATATAATCTTGTGCGCCTGCGTAAGGTCTCTGCTTGCAATGTCTGATTTTGTAAACTTGCGCTCCAGCGCAACTCTCGGTGTGCTCTTGCACAACCTTGATGTCTACACTACACAAGTTATGCCATTCTTCACAATAAGAAATTTTGCTAAATGCGGCAATCAAATTACTAAACACTCTTATTTTTAACATTATGAGTGCAATATAATCCGATACTCTCTACGCACTCCAATTTTAATAAAAAATTTAAAAAATGCTAAATCGCTATGAGTCAAATTACTAAAAATGATATAAATAATAATATATTTTTATTAGAATAAGTAATATAATTCTATCCAAATTCAGTTACTTTTAATATACATCATATTTATTTCTATTCTCTGAACCCAATTTTTTTTCCACAAGGTTTCAGAAAAAAATAAACAAACTATTATGAGAAAAAACAACTTCTAAACGCTTTCTCTTTTTACAATTGAAGTAATTGACATACAATTTATAATCTTGGTTCATGGATATAACAAGCTTGGGTATAATATTTGACAAAATCAGAAAGATGTTAGGATTAAGCATGTGCTTTCCGAGTAATTAGTAAAATTATTATTTTATTTATCATATTTACATACAAAGTATTACATAAGGATGTAGAACCTGTCAATTATATTGTCAATAAATGTGAAGTAGACAAATGCATAAGATTTTTATGTAGGAAAAGTCTAACTTATAAATAACCAATTAAAGTAGTGATATACGCCTTGAAATTTATCACAAAATTTTCTAGAGATAATAGATGGTCTGGATTAAAATGAGTAGTAGGAGTACAGCTGCTACAACAATTGCGATGCCTCTCCAAAGATCATTGAAATGTATACTTCTCAAAATTGCCTTGGAATGGCTCCATGGCCTCTGATAGTATGCCTTCAATTCTCTGCTAGTATCATAGTAAAAGGAATTCTCAACATGGATATGTCTACAAAGTCTATTAAACATAAATGCTATTGAATCACTGTCATCTAAATGGTTGGAAATTATCCTCTTATCAAGAAGCAAATCCAATCTTCCTTAGAATTGATAAGCAAATCCATAAAATCAAGGTAGCTGCAAAGAAGAGGTTCTAATCCGTAGTGACAGTCCCTGAAAGCTATAATGTTTTGAAACAAAATTTCCATCCCTTCCGGTACTTGAAGACGTGGGATATTCAATTCTTGTTCATCCTTTTCAAACTTTATCTATAGCATTGGAGTATCTTTTTCAGCACATCTGAACTTCACTCCTGACTTTTGCAGCTTGGCTGTACAAGGGAAATCTACCATGCCCTTATTTCTATTTGGCTTCTTGTCGAACCTCTCAGTAGATTAGTCCTTCACAAATCAGTGAAATGCTTAATAACATGTCCTTCATCTATCCTATTATGATGGCTTCAACCAAAGAACACAAAAGTCAGTTTCATAAAAGGAAGGTAGCCTTGTCTAGCAAAATTGAACCCTTCATATAACCCTTGCAGGACGAAGTATTGAAGCTGATTTTCTAGTAATTGCAAGTCCAAGTGTAAAGCCCATTAAATTTTTTTAAGTAAGCCTAGCCCATTGTTATTTTAGCCCAGCCCATATATTCATTTATATGCAATATATTTCTATTAGGATTAATTAAGACATAATTAGAAGAAAAAAAATTCAAGAGAAGGTAGAGGGGGAGACGGGAGAGAAGGAAGTGAAACGGCAAGATGACAATTTTGATTTTCAAGAGGAATTTGAAGAGTTTTGAGGTAATTTCTTCAACTTTTACTATAATTAAATGGAATATTATTGATGCGTTCGAAACTAGCAAGTATACTAGTCGCACAAGTAATAAAGTGATAAGTAAGATATCGTTCCCACGAGGATTGATTCTAATTGAATTTGTTATTTCTAGCAACAATAAACTAAACAGGGGGGATTTTTGTTGAATGCTTTACTAAATGAAATAAGAATGCAAGTAAAGAATAACAAAACAGAAAGTAAATTTGAATGAAAAATCAATGGAAGAAAGCTGGTTAAGAGATCCTTCTCTACCACAAGACATGGATTTGCGAATTAATTGTAGAATTGTCATCTAATTACAGCATAGAAGTTATCAACCGTAGATAATAACAAGCTCTATTACCCCAATCTTTCCTTACTTTGTTGTTAAATAAAACAAGCTCTTTATTTAATCTCTATCCATTAAACAACCTAGAACAAGCTCTCTGAGTTTAATTCAATGGATTCATTATGATAAGAAAGATAGGTTGATCTAAGCAATAAACACACAAGCTCGGATTATTTAACTTAGGTTATATTCTCCAATTGTAATCTCTGATCACAATTTTGCTACTAATGATTAGAAATTCAAGACAATTACGGATCAAGATTTCTAGTCTAGCAATAAATCACAACCAGAATATATTCAGTTGGCCACTCAAATACAATCAGCAAGCAATCATAAGCATTAAATATGGGAGAATACAAGCAACTTCAATTAGAGAATTGGATAACAATTCCTTACACAATCAACTTACAAAAACCATATCAGGGGCTTTGAAATCACCCTCAACCAATTCAGATTCAGTTACACATGTTTAAGAACGTGGTAAATACAATACAACATGGAGACATTCCAGAAAATGAAAGGGAAGGGAAAAACTTAGCAAATTTGATGTAATTCTCTTTGGATTGTAGTTCTTCCTCTTTCCAAGCTTCCTTTCTCCTTCAAGAACTCCAAGAGATGAAAGAATTCCAGAGCTGCAGCCTCCACCACGTTCTCCCCTCTTCAAGTTATGAAAATAAAACCCTAAAATGTGTTTAAATACTCTGCTACAGTAACTTGCTACAGTGCCCCGTATTTAATAACATGCTACAGTGATATATGGAATTACAAATATACACTTCTCATAACATTTTTATCACAACTTTCGGTACACTACATAAATTCGTGAACCGTAAATTTCTCCAGAAAATAGACTTCGAGAGCTTTTCAATGGTATATAGCATGTTATCCGGTTAATTGTATATCGATACAATCAACTCCAAGAAATTGGTTGACTAGCAGAGGTGAAAATGAAGGGTTTTACTCCAATTTTGTGTAAGTTCCTCCAAAACTCCTACAAACATCAAAAACCACACAAAAACATAAAATACCAAGGAATATAGCAAAGAAACATGGACGAATTGATATGAAAATGATATATAAATAGACACTTATCAAATTCTCCCACACTTAGCTTTGCTAGTCCTCGAGCAACTACGACAATATGAAATAAAACTAAACCGAAACAGAATCAACAAAAAAATTAAAACACACAAATGCTTTATCTTACAAATAGCCCTCAAAGATTGTACTTAATTATAACCCAAGGAAAACTTCAAAATAATGCACTTGATCAAGAATTTCTTAAAGATTAGTTTCGCTTCATTTCAATTCCTCAAGTGTGTGTGTGTAGAGCCATTCTCACCTAATCACTTGTAACCCGGATGAGTTTATGCATAAAAATGAATCATATTTAATATTGAAGATGTTTGTATAAATGAACTCCATAGGCTTGCTTTTCAAGTCACTCTCCACTAATGTAGACATGCACAACACTCAGGATCAAGTAGGACTTTATTAAGCTTGTAACGTTTGGCTTGGGTGAAGGTATGATAAAGGATAATAATTTGGCTCAAATCACCAACAAACACATAAATCATTCAATACTATGTAGAACTCAACCCGACAACACAACTTCATTTCAATTCACCAGGTTACTCCCCCAAACTTATTTAGAACACTCAATCTTTTTTTTTTTTTGTAGAAAACAAAAGAAAACTATACCCCCACACTTCGTTGTTTCATTCTTTTTAAGAACACTTAAGGGTATAGATCTCTTATTCTTCTTCTTTTGTTCTTTTTTTTCTTTTTTTTTTCTTTTTTTTTTAATTACACTTCCCCTCCCCCACACTTAAACAACACATTGTCCTCAATGTGTAATTACGTGGACGATAAGTACAGATTGGCTTTTTTTTTTCTTTTTTTTCTTTTTTTTTACAAACACAATAGGACTCACTTGCATTGCTCATGACACATCCCAACCTCCTCTAACTTCTCAAAACCAGAACATAGCTCAGAATTTAATTGTGAATGATCTACATGCTCATAGGTAAGGGATAAACTGTTTGGAACAAATTCATTTGAGGTTAGGAAATCTTTTAGTGAGTTAACAAAGAAAAAGGCTTACAGAGGCTCAAAGGGGTAACTAGGGATCAATTTCAGTCAAGGCTGGCCTAAATCATTTTTCCCCAATGTTGCAAAGTCTAGGATTTCGCCTCGAGTGACCATCAAACAAGTTCTAGAATTCATGAAATCTGAAGAAACATTTAAATTACATAAACTTTCTCTAAGTGAACAAATAACTCAGTGATAATAGCTCAGTGCTCAATGTTGTGCAAGGAATCAAAAGCAAAGCGAAACCCAATAAACATTTCAAGCACACAGATCCATGCATCATTTATCATTTTCCAAGAGTTATTTTTAATTCAATCATTATCTTATCATCGACACACAAAATGTAAGAAAAGAGGTACGTGGCATTGTTACACCTGAGTCAAGATTGTATATTTCAACAATCCTTAGGACCAGTCGCCCGCAGACTTAAGGTTTCCAGCCTATATACCTTTATTATGAAAGAACAAAAACAAGAAACAAGACACTTCAAACAACACGAAATAAATAAACTACAGATTTATTTATAGAGAATGCGTTTCAAGAGTTAAAGAAACCCCATATTCTGCCATTCTCAGGTTTTTCCACAATTGTTTTTTTTTTTAAATCAAAACTGATAAAGATAAAAACACATAACAACTCTACATTACGCAAAACTAAACTCACTCATAAAATAACAAAGTTCAACAAGTCAGCAAACAAAAACAAGTTCGTTAGAATGGGTCTACAAAGTTTAGAAGTTAGCCTCCTTATTCAGCCATTATGGATTGAAGAGATCCAGAATGCGTTTCAAGAGAACTTGAACTTTTAAGCCACCACTCTAAAAACCGAGATTAGAAAATATTACCTGGGACGAAAGAAATAACCTGAAAAAGCTCAAAAGAAACGACATGAAAAATCTCAAATAAACACATTAAAAAGAAAGCAAACAAAAACAAAGCAAACCAGCAAATAGAGATTACAGATGGAGGGTTAAATCCAGTTGACGCTTTTTGTTGCCTTCTCCAAACCAATTTATCCGAGCCATTGTTGGATCAGGTGAATAGACGAATTCTTGTAGTTTGTCAATTAACTCTCCTGCAGTTGAAGCTGTAACCAGCCTTTGCCTTGCTGACGGTGAGATGAAATTTTTTTCTACAGCTTGATCAAGAAAGGACAACAAACCATCCAAAAAATTATTAACATTCAACAAACCAATGGGTTTCTGATGGATGTTTAGCTGTGCCCAAGAGGTGATTTGAAATATCTCCTCTAATGTACCATAACCACCCGGCAATGCTATAAATGCATCGGACTTAACAACCATATGTGCAATACGCTCATGCATACTAGAGACCTGTAACTCTTCCTCGATTGTGTTGCCTACGATATCTTGTACAGCTAATGGTTTAAGGATAATGCCGAGAACTTTGCTCCCTCCTAGGGATGCAGCTGTTGACACACACCCCATTAACCCAAGACTACCCCCTTCATAAATCAAATTAACACCCCTCGCAGCTAATGTCCTACCAAGATCAAGAGCTGCTGTGGTAAACTCTCCATCTTTACCAAATTGCGATCCGCAAAATACGCATCTATTGCGTAATCGCCGAATTGGTGTTTTCTCCATTTCTACAAGTGCTCTAATCTTGTGTAAGACACGTTAGATATTATGCTTTTCAATTGCAAGACAGGTTATGGAATGACATATGAAATTATGCAGAATGTATATATACACCCATAAAACTCTCAAATTTTGACACATGGGGACATACTTTCGGTGGGGGTTGCTCGATGCAGATTTATCGCCCCAAGATTTGAAAAATGAGATATGCTTTCGGTGAGGTTTGACAAAACCTACACACTTGTCTCCCACGTGAAGCATGGAAAATGGAGATACACTTTCGCGGGGGTTGACAAAACCCCCACACTTGTCTCCCACGTGAAGCATAAAAAATGGAGACACACTTTCGGTGGAGGTTGACAAAACCTCCACACTTGTCTCCCACGTATACTTATGCCATAAGGTAGTCATATGGTTTGTCAAAAAGAAAACTTGAAATTAAAACAAACAAAATCAACAAACAACAACAACACAAAATAACAACATTGATAATCAGATCAAACGAAACAAGAAAAAATAAAATTCTACAACAACAACACACATTCAAATATACAAGTAGTTGTGATTGTGGCTCACATCTTCCTCTGGTTTTACGTCCAGAAACGGCTGAAACGCCTTCTATGAGTCGGGGATTTGCTTCCCATCCAGTTTTCTTATAAACTGGCAAACAGGGTCTTTTTTAGTCAGATTCCCTAGACTATAACACTGCAATTCATCACGAAATTGTGTCCATAGATTAAGCAATTCACGCTGAACAAGTCCACAAGAATGTGACTCGAGAGTTAACAAAACATTATCCAGCGACTCATTACTCAAACCATTCTTAATAAATGAAAGTTTATCTTCTCTATTCCTGGACACAAAACCTAATGAACGACAAGTCTGGTTACAATTCCATCTAGCACATTTATAACATACTTGTAACCTTTTCGCTCTTCGCCTCTTGGCGTAGTAGCTCTTTCCTAGACCAGGCATGTATTTTGCGAGATTAATGTCCGGCTCACCGGACAATCTCACCTTGGCTTCGATAAGCCATCGGATATCAGCAGGCACATTTAGGAGCATCAATGCCCAAAGTCTAGTCATCCGTACTTTATAAATTTTAAACACAGCATTTTGAGGAAGTGAAGGGAAATATTTACGAAGGTTCGATAGAAAGATATCGGCATCCATTTAAGAGGAGAAAAGAAGAGATATTACCGATAATGCGATCGGGTTTGTTTTTCTCCAAGATATGCACGTTTCAAACCTTTTGCGAATGACTTCAACTTCCGTTTGGATGTTTCCACAAGCTGCTGCACAAATGAGCTCAAAGCACAGAGTAATCAAATTAAACAAAAGAAAGAAAGGAAAAGAAAAGAGCAAAAACGAAACTAAAGACACATAAAAGAGATAACAACACAATAGCAAACAAAAGTCAAAAACAAGTAAAAAATATAAAAACAAATGAGACAGATGGCAAAAAGAGATAAAACCTGACCAATTTGATGGCCTACGAAAGGAATCTCCTCGAGACACAAAAATCGATCATTATTACCTCATTTTATTTTTCTTTTCTTCTTTTTTTTTTATTTTTCAAAAACATTGGGTTGCCTCCCAATAAGCGCTTGGTTTAACGTCCTCAGCCGACGTTGGTTCCATCATGGGAGGATCCAATTTCTATTGTGCTTCTCTAATAGGCTTGGATCCCTCTTCTAACAAGATACGGTCAATGCATATGGATGGGCCTTGGATTTCAACACTTGTCCACTCAATAGCTATTTTGTGATCTGTAAGTATTCGGACGAGTTTATCTTCTTGTATTCGTGCAAGGCCCATTTCCATTGTAACTCGCAAAGTATCATTCTCACCCAAGAATCCATAATTCAAATGATCTGGTGCTCCACGATATTGGCTTTCATCACAGAAGGAAGAAGTTTCTCATTAGATAAAGGCAATTCAATGTACGAAACATCATACCTATTTGTGGTGATAGCTATAGTCT
Source organism: Boswellia sacra (assembly GCA_013180625.2). Lineage (NCBI taxonomy): Eukaryota > Viridiplantae > Streptophyta > Magnoliopsida > Sapindales > Burseraceae > Boswellia > Boswellia sacra. Next base: position 71,162 of record SNVD02004456.1, on the reverse strand, counting down.
CATCCAAGCTTGTCACAGCTTCCTCCACTTCTTTAGACACTTGTATCAGCTTTCTTGGTTCTTTGAAACTTTCTATCCTTATGTGTTCACTAATAGCAACATCCATTCCATTCTTGCGAGTTAACTCAAAACATTGTTATGGCAAATAATCAATAACGTCAACTGCAAAAACAGAATGTAAGTCATTAGAGTACCTCATTTCCTCAAAAATATTAAAACATATCACCTTGCCATCAAACTCCATGGTCAAAGTGCCATAATGAACATCAATCTTGATTCTAGCAGTTTTCGAGAATGGCCTCCCTAAAAGAATCGGTGTTGGATTAGGAGATGTCTCTCCTCTATTTTAAGGACATAGAAGTCTGCTGGAAAAACCAATTGATTCACCTGCACAAGCACATCTTCCACAACTCTTTTGCGATATGCATTAAAATGATCAGCAAACTGAATGGTAATACCAGTTTTCGCAAAAGGTCCAAGATTTAAAGAAGCATAAATAGAATATGGCATGACATTAATAGATGCTCCTAAATCTAATATAGCTCTTTCAAACTTGGTATTACCAATGGTGCATGGAATGATGAACGTACCTGGATCTTTGCATTTTGGAGGAATTTTTCTTTGCAATACAGCTGAAACATTTTCCCCCACACTTACTTTCTCATTTCCCTTCAACTTTCTCTTGTTGGTGCATAACTCCTTGAGAAATTTTGTACAACAAGGTACTTGCTCAATAGCATCCAGAAGTGGTATATTTACCTCGATTTTGTGAGAAGTTTCCAGGATTTCTTCTTCTTGTTTCTCCTTCGATTGTGCAAATCTACTAGGAAAAAGTGGAGGAGAAACATATGAAGGAATGGGAGTTATAGGATTTACCTGAGAAGTCAGTGTTTTGTTCATGGTGGAAGTGGTGTCATCTTCTTCATCAGTTTGTGATTTCTTTGACAGGACATCTAATTGCTCTTCATTTTGCAAAGTTATCGCACAAGAATTCTCTCTTGGATTGATCATCGTTTGACAAGATAATTCTTCTGAGCCTTGGCCCTCGAATTTGCTCATGCTAGTGGCCAATTGTCCCATTTGATTTGCCAGGTTTTGGATACTTGCCCCAGTTTCCTGCTGGAATTGCATTGTGTTAGTGGCAAGTGCATTAACAATATCTTCGAGAGACATACCTGAGTTTTGCGAAGCTGGTTGCGGTGCTGGATGTGGCATTGGTGGTGGTTGCATTTGAAATGGTTGCTGCACTCTAGGTTGATTGAAACTTTGTGGCCGATTTGGTATCACATTTGGAGTGATTGGTTGATGATTCCAGTAACTGAAATTATGTTGATCTTCCCATCCAGCATTGTAAGTGCTAGAGAAAGGATCATACCATTGCCTCGTTTGTCCTGGAAATCCACCCATGGCATTGGCTTGTTCCATATATTCTTCTTGTAAAGTTGGATACATGTCGATTGGATGCTCCATCGTAGAATATATCCCACATTCATAAGATTTTTGCATATCTCCTACAGCCATGTTTTCCACAAGAGAGGTTAGCTCAGAAAGTTGTTGTTCAATGTTCGGAGTGCTTACCTCATTTACTCTCCATGGTACTTGTGGCTCAAATCCGCTACTGAATTGATAGAAGTTTACTGCCATGTTGTCTAAACACAAACAATCAGAAAAGAAAAACAAAGAAAATATGAATCAACAATGAAAACAAAATAACAAATCGATTAGAAAATCAATCCCCGGCAACGGCGCCAAAAACTTGATGCGTTCGAAACTAGCAAGTATACTAGTCGCACAAGTAATAAAGTGATAAGTAAGATATCGTTCCCACGAGGATTGATTCTAATTGAATTTGTTATTTCCAGCAACAATAAACTAAACAGGGGGGGATTTTTGTTGAATGCTTTACTAAATGAAATAAGAATGCAAGTAAAGAATAACAAAACAGAAAGTAAATTTGAATGAAAAATCAATGGGAGAAAGCTGGTTAAGGGATCCTTCTCTACCACAAGATATGGATTTGCGAATTAATTGTAGAATTGTCATCTAATTACAGCATTGAAGTTATCAACCGTAGATAATAACAAGCTCTATTACCCCAATCTTTCCTTACTTTGTTGTTAAATAAAACAAGCTCTTTATTTAATCTCTATCCATTAAACAACCTAGAACAAGCTCTCTGAGTTTAATTCAATGGATGCATTATGATAAGAAAGATAGGTTGATCTAAGCAATAAACACACAAGCTCGGATTATTTAACTTAGGTTATATTCTCCAATTGTAATCTCTGATCACAATTTTGCTACTAATGATTAGAAATTCAAGACAATTACGGATCAAGATTTCTAGTCTAGCAATAAATCACAACCAGATTATATTCAGTTGGCCACTCAAATACAATCAGCAAGCAATCATAAGCATTAAATATGGGAGAATACAAGCAACTTCAATTAGAGAATTGGATAACAATTCCTTACACAATCAACTTACAAAAACCATATCAGGGGCTTTGAAATCACCCTCAACCAATTCAGATTCAGTTACACATGTTTAAGAACGTGGTAAATACAATACAACATGGAGACATTCCAGAAAATGAAAGGGAAGGGAAAAACTTAGCAAATTTGATGTAATTCTCTTTGGATTGTAGTTCTTCCTCTTTCCAAGCTTCCTTTCTCCTTCAAGAACTCCAAGAGATGAAAGAATTCCAGAGCTTCAGCCTCCACCACGTTCTCCCCTCTTCAAGTTATGAAAATAAAACCCTAAAATGTGTTTAAATACTCTGCTACAGTAACCTGCTACAGTGTCCCGTATTATACATGCTACAGTGATTTGTGGAATTACAAATATACACTTCTCACACTGTTTTGATTACAACTTTTGGTACACTACATAAATTCGTGAACCGTAAATTTCTCCAGAAAATAGACTTCGAGAGCTTTTCAATGGTATATAGCATGTTATCCGGTTAATTGTATATCGATACAATCAACTCCAAGAAATTGGTTGACTAGCAGAGGTGAAAATGAAGGGTTTTACTCCAATTTTGTGTAAGTTCCTCCAATACTCCTACAAACATCAAAAACCACACAAAAACATAAAAATATCAAGGAATATAGCAAAGAAACATGGACGAATTGATATGAAAATGATATATGAATAGACACTTATCAATTATGATATTAGAGAGAAATTAGAGACATTTGAGAAATTTTTTAGAGAGAGAAAGAAGAGAGAGAAGGAAGAACAATGATAAAATTGGAAGTATTAAACAAAGTATTTCACATTCTTGTTGATTTTATGGAGTTGGTTTGAAGGAATTGAAGTTTTGATGATAATTATGGAAAATTAGGGTTCTATGAATAGTATAGATTTCGAAAATTATAGCAATCTGTTGGCTTAAAATATGATTTTGAAATTTTTATATGTTAAAATAGACATCCTAAGGATTTGTTTGAAGTTGGATTCACTGAAAAATGTTGAGTATACAATTTTATATGAATTTTCGAAGTTTACTGTTCACTACTGGAAATTTAATTTTTCTGCAGAAATCAGTTTTGGGTAAGTTATTTGAGTTATCTAGAGGTCTTCAAAAATTATGAAATTTGGGATATGAGTTTGTATATATGTGTAGTTTAAAACTTGAGAGTTTTGTAAATTTACAAATTTAATACAAATTATCATGTATTTTGGAATAGGGAGATGTCAGATTTGGAAGGGAATTTACAAAATTTGTGTATCTGGAAAAATGAAGGATTTGAGGGATCTAATAAAAATATAATGCTATGAAATTTGATACGGTGTTAGATGTGTATGAGTCGAATATCTGTTTAAAATATTAGACCATTTGGATGTGTCAATTATTTATTAAAAATCGGAGAACTAGAATTGCTCTGTCTAAGAAGTGTGGAAATTGAGTTAATTAGGAGAATTAGTATGTTATTGGTGAGATTGAGGTTTTGTGCTATTAAAGAATTTTATTTGACTTTTCCTTAGGTGAGACTGCTGTTCCTAATATATACCGGGATTCGATCGCGGAAGGGGTTGCCACACAAGTTGATCCACGAGATTGTGAGTGGGAAAAATACTATTTTTACCAACAATTGAAGTATAAATTATAAATTTCTATTTTTTTTTATATAATTGTTAGCAAAACTTTATTATGTTAGTAAATAGATATTCCTCTATTCTAGTATGAAGCATATTTTATAGTTTATCAAATTTTGTCTATGCAGTTATCGGAAATGAGTGTTTAATGTTTTAGAGATTTAGAAGTAAAGAATTGAATTTTTATGTTTTACTAAGCTAGTACCCAATTTATTCAGATAGTAAAATTATAGAGGTCTTTGAGACCCATTCAGGCACACATAGAGGCTTTGGGCCGTGTGATCTGAATGCTTAGCCCTTTGGAGGCAGCTCTGCGCATGCGTAGGATCAGTATAGTGATATCTTAGCCTGAGCGATCCTAGTCCCGCCAGGTCATGATCAGTCAGATTAGTTTGGGTACTTGATTGGTGAAACTGTAATGACTTAGAAATTTAAATTATGGAATGAGTTTTATGAGATTTAGAAACTTAATATATTTATCATGTTGAATGCAAGTAGAAATGCTTTAGAAGATTTTTATATTCAAATTTAGATTTTTGTGAAAAGCATAGAAATTATTGAAAGAATTGCTTCTTCGTTTTTGTATCTTTTCTAAGTAGTTTTCTTATTAATGTTAGTAAGCATAATTTTTAATTAATTTATTATTATGATATAGTATTTTATTTATGTAAATTTTTATCTATTTTAATGACTCTATTCCACTCACTGAGGTTATACTCACCATATTTTCTTTTCTTTAAAATACCCATTTTTCCCCAGGAGATTGCAGTGTTCAGTCGGAACGCCAGTAGCTGCTTGAGGTTGGCCATTTGATGATGTTTTGAGAGCTTTCTTTTTTATATCTTATTGTATTATCGTAGATGGTTTTCTTGCATATGTAAATATTTTGATATCATATATGTATCAAAGATTTGTTTTAGTTTCTTTTAGACATTTTTGTTTACTCAATCACGCTTGAGTTTTTAAACTTATATTAAAATTTTAGTTGTAAACTTTTTGAATCAAAATTAATCATATTTGAGGCCAGAGGCCATATTTTCTTCTAAAGACTGTTTTGGAGATATAATTATTTTATCAGATGGACTTAAGGTCCCGAAAAGGAAGTTAGTGGTTATATAAATATTTTGGAAGTGTTGAATTTTGTATACTTGGCAGAGGGATTAGTCTAAATACAGGGGAAACTCTGCCTAATTTTTCATAAATTAGCATATTTTAAAAAGTTAAATTTTCTTAGTACAGTTTTAGGCACGATTTGCCCGTGTTAGCTAGGGGCGAGTCGTGTCACCGAGGATATTTCATGTCTTAGATGTGGCTTGTTTATGAAAATATCTTTTTTTTTTCCTCGTATTTCCTCGAAAAGAGCTTGATAATGAAGACTGCATCATTACATATCATGGTTACAAACTGGGAGCTTGGGAGTTTAGAGGTCTTTCCATAACAATTGTGAATAGTATTCTCGAATATCTGGATGATGCTTGTAAGCCTATCCCATTTCTCCTTTGTGACACATCTTCTTTTATGAAATATTCGTATATATCTTTCTCTTTGCTCTTCCCTTCTAGCTAATTCTTTTCTTCAGCGTTGGTGATGAAGAGGACCTATCAAAATTGACCGAGGACTGGAGGCTGGATTATTTGTTGGATGAAGATTTCTAGGAACCCTGTAAATACAATTGTATTTTCTTCCCTACCAAGTTTTCCTTATCACAGTGAGATTCCACAATGTCAATTGAGCATGAGTTTTGTTGCGCAATGGGAAAGCGATAACACAAAACAACCAAATGCACAATCACAAACTATGCCAAATAATTGAATAAAATAGCAACTAAAAAGACAACAATCAACCAACAATGCAGAAATAGAAAGAACACCAAGATTTAACAAGGTTCAGTATTGTTACCTACGTCCCCGAGCGTCGTTGAAGAAACCTTTCACTATCTTCAAAGAGAATAACAAACTTTTGGGCCATAATACAAATACCATAACTATTGGATCAAACTGTAATTGTCCAAATAGTTGAGCCAAACTGTAATTACCCAAACAATTGGGTAATACTGTAAATATCTAAAAATAAAGGAGAAAAAAATATTACAAACTTTAAGGTACTTAATCAAAAGGCCCTTAAACTATGAGGTCTTTTAGTGAGACCTTAAAAATATGGGGGGTGAAGAATATTTCAAATGGGACACTTAAATAAGAAGACTTGGCTTTAATTTATAAGCCTAAGCATCTCCAACACAATGACTCCCACTCCATGTGCGATCCTTGCACACACATACAAATGGCTAAAGAGCCAAAACTCGAACAATTCTTCAACTTGGTGATTTAGCCAATCCACCAGATGACTTTTCTTTTTCCCATATTCTCTATCACAGCTGCAACGCCTCCACATGCGCCCAATGGCGCAGTCAAACTTGCACAATGTTGATCAAGTTCAAACAATGACTGAACTTGATCGTTGTCACAATCTTAGTCAACATATATATCGGATTTTCAGCAGTCCCAATCTTCTAAAGTAAGATTCTCCCTTCAACAATAATCTCCCGCACAACATGATACCGAACATCAATATGCTTCGTATGAACATGGAACATTGGATTCTTCGCTAAGTGGATAGCACTCTGATTGTCAGAATAAAGAGTGATCTTAACTACCCAATTCTCAATTCATCCAGCAATCCCTATAACCAAATAGCTTCCTTCACAGTCTCTGTTATTGCCATATACTCTACCTCTGTAGTAGACAAAGCCACTGCAGATTATAGAGTAGACTTCTAATTCACTGGTGCTCTTGTAAGAGCAAACACATAACCGGTTGTCGACCGACGTTTATCTAGATCACCAGTATAATCAGAATCAACATAACCAATAGCATACTGATCACATGTATCATCCCTCTCAAAGATTAAGTCAACATCTACAGTTTTCAACAAATATCGTAAAATCCATTTCACTGCTTGCCAATGTCCTTTACCAGGATCATGCATGTACCTGCTCACAACTCCAACAGCATGTGAAATGTCGGGTTTTGTACACACCATAGCATACATCAGGCTACCAACTACATTAGCATATGAAACTTGAGACATATACTCTCGTTCCTCATCTGTATTAGGACATAAAGATACATTGAGCTTCATATAAGGAGCAAGTGGGGTACTTACAGGTTTTGACTGCTCTGTAATGTCAAACCGTTGTAATACCTTCTTCAGATACTACTTTTGAGTCAAACGAATCATGCTTCTCCCTCTATCTCTACTAATCTCCATGCCTAGTATCTTCTTAGCTTCACCCAAATCTCTCATCTCAAACTCTTGATTCAACTGAGTCTTCAACTTTGCAATTTCTTCGACAATTATCAAATTTACTTCTTATGTACCTCTGACCCATCATAAACCAATCAAATCGCTTGTACCACTACCTCGGAGATTGCTTCAAACCATAAAGCAAACTTTTTAGTTTACACGCCAAATTTTTCTTACCAGCAACTTTGAATCCCTTTGGCTGAGTCATATAGATTTTCTCTTTCAAGTCACCATGTAAAAATACAGTTTTTCCATCAAGTTAAACTAGTTTCATATTCATTTGAGCTACCAAGGCCAACAAAATTCTAATGGAAGAATGTTTCACAACTGGAGAAAATACCTCATTATAGTCAATTCCTTCCCTCTGAGCGTAGCCTTTAGCCACCAACCTTGCCTTGTACCGGATGTCATTCTTGTCAGGAAATCCATCTTTCTTTGTAAATATCTATTTGCACCCAATTACCTTTTTACCCTTGGGTAGTTGAGCTAGCTCCCAAGTTTCATTCTTCTAAAGAGACTGCATCTCTTTGCTCATAGCAGTCTTTCACTGATCAACTTCAGAACATCTGACTGCCTTTTTATAAGTAGAAGGAACACCATCTTCAATAATTGGAAGTGCTTAGGCCACCATATCATTAAATCGAGCAGGTCTGTGAATCTCACGTTTTGGCCTATTAACTGCAATAGATTCTTGTTGTTGTTGAGGTTTCTGAGTGGAACCCTCACCATCATCTCTCAAATCCTCCTCTGACACAGGAGTACCATCATCTATCTCAACAAATCTAACTGGGTTCAATGTTGTTGTTTCAAACTCTACCTGGTGCTGAGTATGCTCCACCTGTTGTGGAGTACCATTTACCGTTGTCTGATTTTCTGATTTCTTTAACATTGAAAACTCATCAAATGTCACATCTCGGCTGGATACAATCATCCTAGAACTAGGACACCAAGACAATATCCTTTTACTCCTGAAGCAAACCCCAAGAAAATCACTTTCTTGGCCTTAGGATTCAACTTAGATTCTTTCACATGATAATATATAGTGGAACCAAAAACATGTAAAGAATCATAATTAGAAACAGGTTGTCCAGACCATACCTCTAATGGAGTTCTATCACCAATAGTAGCTGAAGGTAGACGATTAATGAGATGACACGCATAAGTCACAGCCTCAGCCCAAAATTATTTGTCCAACCCAGCATTGGACAACATACACCGAACTTTCTCCACAATGTTTGGTTTATGCGTTCTACCACCCCATTATGCTGTGGTGGACCTCTAAGAGTAAAATGAAGTACAATACCTTTATCTTGACACAAATTCAAAAACTGATCACTACAATACTCGCCACCATTATCTGTTCCGAGATGCTTGATCTTCTTGCCAGTTTATGCCTCAATCATCTTTTTCCACTTAAGGAAAGCACTAAGTACATCATCTTTTGATTTCAAAAAATACACCCAAGTTCTTTTGGAAAAGTCATCAACAAAAGTAACAAAGTAATGCCTACCTCCCATAGATGCGGTTTTTATAGGTCCCCATACATCTGAATGAATATAATCAAGAATACCCTTGGTATTATGAATAGCGGAGCCAAATTTCACTCTCTTTGGCTTTCCCAGAACACAATGCTCACAAAAATCCAAATTGCAAGTCTTTGCACCTTTCAACAAGCCTCGTTTCCCCAAACTGAATAAGGCTTTCTCACCTACATGTCCCAAATGCATATACCACAGTCTAGTGATCTCTGAATCTATATCATTATCAGAAACCATAGCCACTGATCCAATAACCGTACTACTATTATAGAAATACAAGTTATTTCTCCTAGTGCCTTTCAATACCACAAGAGCGTCTGAAGTGACCCTCAGAATACTATCTTGAATAGATATTGCATAGCCTTTAGATTCCAAGGCTCCCAAAGAGATGAGATTCTTCTTCAACTTCGGTACATTCTGAACATCTGTTAGAACTCTGGTTAGTCTATCATGATTCCTCAATCGGATTGAACCTATCCCAGCAGTATGGCAAATATCTTTATTGCCCATATACACAATTCCACCATCAAGCTCTTCAAACTGAAAAAACCATTCTCTATGTGGACCAACTATGATGAGTACAACCCAAATCCATAATCCACTCATCAGAACCAGAAGTTGATGGGTGACCAACTAGACATATATCTGAATCATTATCATCCTCACGCTCAACAACACATGCATCAAAAATAGCCTTACCCTTATCTTTCTTTTTCAACTTCGAAAAATCTTTTTTCCAATGCCTTTTCTCATGACAAAAGGCACACTTATCTTTTTCTAATCTACCCCTCGACCAAGATTTTCTTCTTTTTCCTGGTTTCCTACTTTGACTACGCCCTCTCACTATCAATGCATCTACTGACTCATCCCTATGTTCTCTTTGATCTTTCGTACGAATTCCATAATTCAACAAAACAAAACAAACTTCTTCAAAAGACAGTTTATCTTTCCTATGGATAAGAGTAATGCACAAATGATCTAATTCATCAGGAAGTGAGCCAATCAGTAGAATAGCCTTACATTCATCTTTGAAGGTTTCAGCTAAATTTAACAAATCAGCAATTAACTTATTAAACTCATCAATATGAGAACTAATGCTTGTACCTGGTTTCAACTGAAGATGAAACAATCTCTTCAATAGATACAGCTAATTCTCATTACTTTTCTTCATATATTTGTTTTCTAGTGTCTTCCATAGTTTGCTTGCAGATGTCTCTTTTATGAACGGATACTTCTAGTCTTTACACAAACAAGAGCGAATCAATCCACAAGCTTTTATATTCAGTCTGTCTTAATCTCTTGCACTAATATCTTCTGGTTTTGTTTCTTCCAGAACAATATCCAAATCTTGCTGATACAATCGCTCAACACCTCACTCTGCCGTAAGCCGAAATTATTTCAACCATCAAATTTTTCAACATCTATTTTTGCATTTGTCACAGTCACTGTCTTCTCCAATACAGTTGACGATGATGCCATCACTACCTCTCACAAATAAGCTTGATACATAAATCACCAATAAAGAAAGTCCAAATAAACTATTATATTCAATAACTAGTAATCCAAATTCAACAGCGCAGAATAGTAGTAAGTGTTTCAATAAAATAGCCACTCACTACCCAAAACCTTAGACTATGATACCAATTGTTGCGCAATGCGGAAGCGATAACATAAAACAATCAAATGCACAACCACAAACTATGCCAGATAATTGAATATAATAGTAACTAAAGAGACAATAATTAACCAATAATGCAGAAATATAAAGAATTCGGTATTGTTACCTACTTCCTCGGGGCCGCTGTAGAAACCTTTTACTATCTTCAAAGAGAATTACAAACTTTTGGGTCACAATACAAATACCACAACTATTGAGTCAAATTGTAATTACCCAAATAGTTGAGTCAAACCGTAATTACCTAAACGATTGGGTAATACTGCAAATACATAAAAATAAAGGAGAAAAAAAATATTACAAACTTTAAGATCCTTAATAAAAAGGTCATTAAACTATAAGGTCTTTAGTGAGACCTTACAAATATGGGGGGTGAAGAATATTTCAAATGGGATACTTAAATGAGATGACGACTTTAATTTATAAGCTCAAGCCTCTCTAACACAATGACTTCCACTCTATGTGGGATCTTTACACACACATACAAATGGCTAAAGAGTCAAAACTCCAACAAGGTTTCCATCTCCAAGTTTGTTGTACTAGCTAGTGACATAAATAGAGACAATTAATGAAGTCCACTAATTAATTCTTTCTAACTTGTAACTTGGACAGCCGGGATCATTAGATAATTAATTATACTGCTAGCTGAAAAGTTTTTTTTTTTTTTTTTTTTTGGTGAGTTAATGACTTTTACCATATAATTACTTTTCTGATCACAAATTTTCAATTTGAAAATCTCAGAACCATGAATTGTACAAGATGCAATATTATTACCTAAATCAAAGACAGAAACAACATACATAAACAAAGTTAAATGAAATCTACGAACCTAAATTTTTTCGCCCCAAGAAACGTTTGATAGAACCCAGCATATGTTTCAGCAATTCCTCCTGGCAAACGCTAAATGGAATAATTGATTGCGTTAGCTATCTCAATGTACTCTCTCCTATATTCCTACCTTTACCCCTTTTTGGTGAACCTTTTGTGTTTCTTTTTTCACTCTTTTTTCCCAACTTTTTGTGTGTTCTCTTTTTATCTATTTTCTTCCATAAACGTCTTTTTTATTTTGATTTTATGATTAACTATAAAAGAGAGAGAGACTTCAAGGAAAAGCTTAAAGTTACTTGGACATGATTTGTAGCGGAAGACTTTGGAGCTTGGAAGTATTCTGAGGCTGCTTTGTGGAGAGCTGAAACCGGCGAGATAGTGAGTCCTAGAAACGAAATTAATATGACTATTATCTCATTAATAGGATCTCAGCCACCCATTGTTTTGTTTGATATCCAAATTAAATAAATCAACTCCACAGCTCCACATGAAACGCTTCTTGAGCATCTATATATTTAGACAAACGAGCGACTAAATAATGCTAGAAATATGTGGAGTAATGATAAGTGTCGATTCGTAGGATTATTATTTTTTATATTTAGAAAATTAAGGATAAAATTTTGATATTTTGATTGAATTAAACTAGGCAAAGTTATAATTTGATTATGCAATATTTATAAAACCAAATTAGGATTTTGCAAAAGTATATATTTATAATGAATTTAAAAATTAAAAAAAAATATTGACATCACTAAAAATGAGAGTGGAAACTTCATATGTGTTTGCTCTTGAGCTAACTACCGCACTCTTCCTCAATTCCTTCAAAGACAAAGTACAAGCATACATAAATATTGTTACTCAATAATGCCCTAAGCATTATTTGTTATATTTTAGTATTAAAAAAAAATAAATGCTCAAAATTATAGGTATTTTCGATCATGAAGTTAGGAGGTATAAGGGTTGAAATTTGATATTGCTAGGAAATAGGAATCTCCGTTGCTGAGGTTGAAAGATGTGTGGAGCATATGAATGAAACCCTAAAATGCTTGGTGAATATTGAAAACGAAGCTAATTAATTAAGTGATTAATACTCCTAAATCCTAATCTTGAACAGTAATCACTGTGTTCTTAAAACTGATGTTAAAAACTGGATCAAGGTAATAATTTTTCTGCTCTTTTTTTTTTTTTTTTTTTGTGATTTCAGGACTATAGGTTGAGATAATATGCACGTTTAAGTATATTCTATATAGCAATTTTATTCCTAAGTTGCCAATGAAGTAATTTCCGGGCACAGATTTGATAAAATCAAGTATGAGAAATAACATTTTAATTGGGTTGCTAGTTTAAATTACTCCCCTTCCAAATTTTTAAGATCAATTCTTAAGATCGAATGTTTCACGAAAGTGTAATCTGAATAATGAAAAATTACGAGTCAATTTTTACTTCACTTTTGTGAGACGCTACTAATAAATTATCAACCTAGAAAAAGTGGAATTTTATATTTTGGTGTGACACTGTCCAAGTCAATTGTTTAACTTATTGATGCTGAAAGAAGCTTTTACAATATGATTCTTTTGCCCTTTTGAATTATTCTCAAGTGCCTTTTAACTTTATATTATAATTTTGACAAAAAAAAATCAACCAAAATAGCCAAAACGAAAAATTAGAAACAAAAACAAAACAAAATGAAATGATCATATTCGTTACTTAAATGAACACACAATGTGAATACACCGCAATAATAGCAACAAACTCCAGAGAGAGAGTATGACTAAAAATTAAAAGATCTCAATTCTCAAAGACAAAAATAATTAAACTTAACACTGGTTTAATCCTGTAAGCACACGGTCTCGGACATAATATTGATAAAAAGTCTGGGTGAGCACTAAAGAAGCTGTGGCATAATTCTTAAGAAGTAGAGTGATTAGTTAGTTAATTGGATGGAGGTGGAGAGAGGGAAGGAATGGTAGGAACTGTGGAGGGAATGGTTGGAATAGAAGGGATTGTAGTGGGAATTGTAGGAAGTGGAGTTGCAGGCAATGGAGGCAGTGTAGGCAAGGTGGGCTGTGTTGGATTTGGGAGAGGAGGCAATGTTGGCTTTGGAAGAGTTGGTTGAGTTGGCAGAGTTGGCAATGGAGTAGTGGGCAGAGGTGGAAGTGTGGCTGTAGGTAATGTTGGAACTGAGGGCAATGGAGGCAATGTGGCCTTAGGCAGAGGTGGGATTGTAGGCAATACTGGTGGTGGTGCCGCTGGTGTGTCCAAAAGATGGCGAGCTGCAGCGCGCATATTAATGCTTGACAATGATACTGTTACAAGCAAAGATAACACGAGGCAGTAGTGCTTGAAATCAGCCATTGTTAACTGTGGAAAATTGGAAGCTTTTGAGTGATTACAAATGGAAAGCTCTGTTTTTTGTTTCAGTTGGAGAGAAAGCAGGTCTTAATAGCTATTTATGGGAAAAAATTACAAATGTGTAAGGGTTCAAGAAGTGTTTGATGAGATATAGATGAGAAAGTGTTGAGAATCGTTGGTTAGTTTACCATCTCAGCTAGACTTGTTGGTTATTAAACCAGTTAATTAGGACATATAACACATGGCAATTTAAAATGGATATAAATAAGTTTTAAGAGAAGACAGCTCACCCATTGGCTAGTTTACCGATATTGTAAACTATACATGGCATATAAATGGAGGTTCATCTTGTTTGATAGCTAAAGAAGACTTTTGATACAAAATTTAAAAAAGATTAGGCTCAACCTAAAATTGCCAAATGGGGTTTGATGACCAGTCCGGCAATGTTGGCTAAAGCTTGGTTGGAGGAGAGCCCGAGCAACAACCTTTTATAAGCCTAAATCCACAGTTACGGTTACTGGAGTTAAATAAAAATAAAATTAAATAATATTATCCTTACAACCCATATACAATTTAAATATCACAATCTGATATGACAGTCTACATAAAAAAATTTATTAAAAAATAGAAAAGAATTATAAAAGTTACATCTTCAATAAAATTTTATCATATAAAATATTATATCAAATTGTAAAATTTAAGTTGCATTTAGATTATAAATCTAGCATTTCTATAGAAATAATAATGTACAAAAACCTTCTTTTTTTTAATTTGGATTTAACAATTAGAATCTATTACATAATGTATTTAGATCTTCATAAAGTATTGAATTTGTTTATATATTTTTTTTCTTGCAAATTAAAATGAGATAATATCATTAACCTCTTCTAAACTTTGCTCCAATATCACGTAAAAAATCTCTTATAATTTTATATCAGTGCAAGATCAAACGGTCTAAACCTTTACAAATTTGTATCATTAGGTCCAACTAACTAACAGATCCTCCGTTGGGTTTTGAATTAACAAACCAAATAAAAAGAGTGTTATACCCTTCTACGATGAACCTGAATGATTAAAGCATAGATAATTACAAAAATAACCCAATAGACATGCAAACAACAGTGCCGTATCAGCCTTCCATGCACCTCCGGAAACTCCATGCCTCGCCGCCAACGTCAAGTATTTGAATCACAATCGAAAATTCCCATATAATCAATTTTTTCAATCTACAATTTCTTTATTAACCCACCTTCCCACTCGTCATCGCCGCCATTCAACTACAGTAATTATTGTGAATTTCAGGCTTTTTACGAAAGTGTTTAATCCGAGATATTGACAAAATTATGATAAAAACACAAGCAAGAAAACAAACGAAAAAATAAAGAAGATAGAAACACCAGATTTATAGTAGTTCGGTCAATCAAGCCTACGTCCACTTAGGAAATCTCAGCATTTCAACAGCAATTTTATTTCAATCAACAATAAAGAAAAAATTACAAGAATATCAACAACAATAACAATGATTTAACCTAACAGTCTTCCTATGCATATACGTCAAGATAACCACCAATTTTCGATATATGCTTTCAAGAAAAGACTAACAGTCTTCCTATGTATATATCCTAATATTACCACTAATATATGATATATACTCCCAATGAAACACTAATAGAAAAAAACTTTCACAGGTATCAGATCTATACTCATGGTTTACAATCCCAAATCGTAGCTTCTAATATCACGATCTTGCTCACGATTAATGACTTTAATCATAGCTTCCCAAATCACCTAAAACGTTGACGTTATTGCCGTCTCCCACGGCTCCTAAAACATTTATTACCATCTTCTCTTTACTTGATCGATTTCTCGATATTTCTACAGTTATACATATAAGGCTTCATATAGGGTCAAGAGTATCTTTCCTAGTCTAACTATGATTCCTAGACTAAAAATATAACCAAAACTCTTCATATTTCAGTTTCCTTATCCAACTATGAATAACTTAGATTATCCTAATTAAAACAAATTACAATCAAACTCATCTTCCTAGTTTGATACAAATTCCAATTTGTTTTAATTCTAATCTAGAAACAAATCATATATTACCTAATATTCTATCAAGAAAAAAACACACATAACAATCTCCACCTTGTTTTTGTCTGCAACCATTGTTGATTCCTTGTTGCAGAAGGACTCCAGTTCATGTTGTTGCGCAGGCGCGCAACTGCTGTGGCACAGAAGCAAAACTCTCTGCCTAAAGCATATTCGAATCAACGGATGTTGCGCAGGTGCGCAACTCTTTTGGTAGACTTGTGCAGGAGCGCAACATACCTTGCTTAGGCGCGCAACTCTTCTACAAAACCTACGCGGGCACGCAGCTCACTTTGCATAGACGTACAACCACTCCAAATATAATTCCGAACTTTCCTTCTTTGTTCCAGTTGCTGCTCTCCACCTGCCCCTCAAGGCATCACGTGTACTTGATTTGGTCCAAGTCCAAGCCATGCTTGAACCTACAAGCTATCATACCATATCTTCCCAACAGCTTTTTCTCATATTTTCTCATAAATCTCTTTGTGTTCATCATCTATTCCACTGGTCTTTGGATCACGATCTGAACAGTACTCCATTTTAATCTCGAATCGGTCTTTCCCACTACCAGCACCAACCTTGCTATTAAGCCGTTCCATCTCGAATTTTGTTGTAGTCATCTCAGATTTTAGAACCAAAAACTCTAATACCAATTTGTTATGAATTTCAAGTTTTTCACGAAAGCCTTGAATCTGAGATATTGACAAAATTATGATGAAACCACACACAAGAAAACAAACAAGAGAATAAAGAAGATAGAAACACCAGATTTATAGAGGTTCAGCCAGTTAAACCTATGTCCACTTGGGAGATCTCAACAGCAGCTTTATTTTAATCAACAATAAAAGACAATTACAAGAATATCAGCAGCAATTACAAGGATTTAACCTTATAGCCTTACTATGCGTATACATTAAGATAACCATCAATCTTTGATATATGCTTTCAAGAAAAGACTAATCAGCCTTCCTATGTATATATCCCAAGATTATCACTAATCTATGATATATACTCCTAAAGAAAGACTAATAGAGAAGAACTTCCATGGGTACTAAATTTATACTCACGATTTACAATCTCAAACCGTAGCTTTCAAGATCACGATTATACTCACGATTAATGACTCCAATCATAACTTCCAAGATCACCCAAAATATTGACGTCCTTGTAGTCTTCCAAGACTCCTAAAACATTTATTACTGTCTCCTCTCCACTTGATTAATTTCTCGATATCTCTACACTCATATATACAAGGCTTTATATAAAGCCAAGAGCCTCTTTTCTAGTTTAACCATGATTTCTAAACTATAGATACAATTAAAACTCTTCCTATTTCAATTTCTTTGATCAACTATCAGTAACCTAAATTATCCTAATTAAAACGAATTAAAATCTAACTCATTCTCCTAATTTGATACTAATTCTAATTTGTTTTAATTCTAATATAGAAACAAATCAAATATTGCCTAATACTCTATCGAAATAAAAACACGCATAATAGCAATCATCACAAAAATTTACCATAACAACTATGACAAATCTAAATTTGAAAAAAAAAAAGAAAAAACTAGAGAATCAAAGTGGCGATTTCCGTAGCCACACACCCCAACCCCAATTGCTACAGACACAAGTGCCAATCTCCAATCGGAACGCACTGACCACTAGCCTCAACGCCATGGCGACGCACCCAGCACCAATCGCTGCACACACCGACTTCAAAATTCCTTTTTGTTCTCTAAACCGCTCCTCATATTTCCGCTAGTTCCCTCAATTCGAACCCACCCAAAAACCGGCACCTCATTGCATTTGGGTTTACAATGGTGGCTGGCGGTGGCATTTTGGATTCAGTGTTTGATTGGTTTAATTTGGGTGTTTGATGGCTTTTGGGTTTTGAAGTGTGATGGTGGTGACTAGATTATGATAGGATCCTTGAGAGTGATGTGGGTGGTGGTTCTCGGTTTCGGTATGGGGAGGAGGAGGACGACGGTGGGTTTAGAAAAGGAGTTAGTGTCATTAAGAATTCGGTGCTGTCGATCTCGCCCAAATTTGAGATTGTCATTTGTAAACTGATTTACTCCACAAATTTCAAAAAGTTGCAAATACTCACACTCACAAAATTCTTTGACTCGCTAGCTTTGAAATTTTCAAATATGCCCCAATAGGATACAGGTGCGCTTGTCATTTTATGAAACTACCATGGTCTGTTAACTCAAAAGCAAACGGGAACTGCCTGTTACACTTGGATGATACAAAAATTAAAGCGTTTGGTATTGTGCTTATATAAATGTAAAAGACCCCTTCTACATGATATTAAAGCAAAGATCAAGAGAGGTTAAATATTATCCCAAATTAAAATATTTCATTTGTAAGCAAATGAACAAAATGATTTGGTCACTGGCGCCGCATATGCAAACTCCAATAAATAAGTTATATTGCGAAAACCACAGTAGAGGGTAACAAAATAGAGAGTACCATAAAATTTTTTTTAGTGAAATTAGTTTAAATAATAAAATTTTAACGGTGATAACGATTAACAAGTTGCAAAAGTATTTAGATTATCTGAATTCAAGTCATTGAACAAACATACCCCTTAGTATAGTTCAAATAAATTATGTCTCGGAAATACTAAACACTTCCGACAATTCAATGTCAAAGCATATACACTATATAATATAATGCTCGCACCCAACAAGTTGTTCTACGAGAAATTTTTAAGTTAAAATGTCTTGTAAGATGTTCTATATAAAAAATTATTTGTATATGTTTCTAGTAAAATACTCGACATTGTTCGAAGAAGTGCTCAACTACGATTGACGGAGTTATGTTGTGCATATTACCATATTGATAAGAAAAGTATTTCGTGCTGAGTGAACTACGTTTATTTATTTTATCTACTACAATTGACCTATTTTTCTAACCAATGTTGAAAATGATCATCCTCAATCAAGTACAACAATGGATGATCTATTTGTATTAGTATTAAGATGGTTTAATGTATGTCTCCCGTATCACTATTGACATTGATATCGTAAATCAAAGTTAAAAAAAAAGAAATAATCACTGAGTTGGTTTGAAAGAATCAAGGTTGGGTTTCTCAGTGCGCAACGCTATCATGAATGGGTTTTCTTACCATGCGAAGCTCTCTTTTGTCATTTATGATTGAAACTTGCTTCGTTTTCCGCATGGCCAGCACCAAATAAGTATATATACCAGTTGAAGCCACAATCGAGACCCCTATGTAGATGCAGACTGTAGTAGCACACACATATAGGTACCTAAAGGAAGAATTGAAAATCTTATTTTTCACATACCGTAAAAATTATTTCAAACTACATATCAGGCACCAAAATGTTCCTCCAAAGTCTTTCTCTAGGATCATAATTTGTTTAAAAGTTGCATAAAAATATCTTATTTTGAAATTGCTCAAGTTTCTTTACGTCAAAGCTTTCAGAAAATAGGTTAGATTTTGCTTCAGAACATTTAGCAATACTAATACCAGCCACTTTCCCCATGCCACCAGAAGTGAAAGCAACATATATTATATGAATTGGTCAATAATGGTTCAAGTTCAGTGACACTTACTTGGGAGAAAAGACACTCCAAACAAATAAATGGTTCCTCATTAACAGCAGTACAAGCGTGTATGCAGTCAATAGAATTGAATTTAACCCCAGTGGAATCAAACAAGGAAAGCCAAGCATCGACTTCAGAAGATTTCCTGAATCTGCATTCTGTGGAATAACATGGTAGTCTTTCACAGACATATAGACCACCAAGCTAAGAAGAACTAACATGGGGGACGCATAGGTGATAATGAACATTAAAATGCCAGAAAAAAGTGTTGAGTGACTTGAGAGGCCCTGAGAAAATGTAGAACAATTTTAGGATAATTGGATAACATTTTTAGGAGAAAATAAAAGTAAACCATACACACACACACACACACACATATATACATACATATATATAATTAGAAGAAGAGTACGTACAATATAAGCTCCGGCAACATCAATTGTGGCTAAAGTATTGCTGTTCCCTAGAGCGAAATGGCCAGCCATTCCCACATAGTACAATGCAGCAACCTAAGAGAAGAATGAAACAATGCGTGCAGCATTAGTATTTGTCATGCAATAGATTAAATTGAATAAGTTACTAATTTCGAAGCATAGAATACATCTCCACTTTTTCTACCTCATCACATATACATTTTAATACAGATTGCAACTTTCCAACTTAAATTCTGTACATTTGACCACAAGAAGATGTAGTCACCTACCTCAACCCACTCATTATTATGCTGTCCACTATGAGAAAAATATAGCATGCTGGCCATGATTTGGACAAGAAGCAATAATATGGGCATCGAATTTATCGGCTGTTGGAGCAAAAGCTGGAGAAGACACCAGCATAAAATGTAAACCCAACCAATCACACATAAACAATCTCTCATTTCCATAAGTAGAGGCTTGTCTTTTAGATTACCACGAACCAGAGTTGATGAGTTGATATTGTGTAATGAGTTCATGTCAGAAAGGGGAATAGGCATAATCCAGGGTAACACTACAGCAGTGCCAACAGTAGCGATACCCAGAAGGGCATAGATTAGTTGTGCTAGTAACGTGGCACCATAACTAGAAAAAGCAAATGTGTTGTCCCGATACTTCATGACATATTGCAAAACCAACAATCCAGCAACAGAGAAGTTGAATCCAACCATTTTAACAAGTGTTTTCTTTGATCCAAACAAAGATAAAGTATATAAGCCTAAGCAGATCATCAGAACACCTGAGACTAGCTGAGATGCTTTTACATACTCGTTCCCAGCTTGTTCAAGCCACTTAGAAATGTCAGGAAGATAAGTCCAGTTCACACCACCTTGATGCCAGCCTCTTAGTATTCTTCCACAGACAAGGAGCACAAATATAAAAGACATTTGACATTTAAACTTTTCATTATGTCCCTTGAACAAACTACTTCCTGCTGGGAGGAACTGCACTGTTGTACGAAGAAATAACAGACACAATGTGGATGTGATAAAATGCCATACATAATGCTCTTCTTCCACCATAGAACTTGACGTCATACTGATAACAACGATCAAGATAACACCAAAAACAAAGGTCTCATCCAAGAGTGATCTTTGCATAAGATCGTCTGAGTGGGAAAGGTGCTGCTTCTCTGCAGAGTTAACTTCTCTATACAGATAAAGTATAAGGCTCAAAAATATCAGACATGCTAACAGCATGGCTGCAACTCCAAAAGCAAGCAGGTTAACTGGTCTCTGCAGAAACACAGAAAGATTAATAAAATAAGATACAAAAAAATTAATTAATTAATTAGACAACAAATTTTCTTGGTCACGACCCTCACACAAGTAACAACACCAAATATAATTCATCTGAACATGCAAAAAGGATTTTTAGTCGACGCAGGAATGTTCAGAAAGGAAATTACATACGTTAGTCACTTGGCTTGATAACCACTCACTCGCAGTTTCCAAAAACTTCTTATACGCTGCAAAAGTGCTGCTGTACACTTCCCCTGTAGTTGACCTATTTAGATCAATTACATGGATATGAAAAAGAACCAACAATGTTAGAAAAGAGTTCCAGTTGATGATTATTACAATAATTAGAACCATATTTATATAGTCCTCACTTTGAGACTTGCTTAGACCTCCAGAAATTGTGAAGAACTGCAGCATTCATATATAAGCAACAAAACATCTCCTCTATACTACCATTGCACTCGGTAGTTCCAGACCTTTGACTATCACTAAAACCATTGCATCGGATATTTCCACATGATAAACCTGATAGCCGTGCCTGTAACAGTCTGAGTAACTGCCAGGAATTAAGCTCCAGTGCCCTCAACCGCTGATCATCTGAATTCACAAAGAACAATAACAATGTACAAAATCAGAATCATTCACATGGTATAGAAGCACAAAATTTCACATAATTTTTAAAAACAGAAAAGAAATTGATCTTGGAAATAGACAAGTCAAACACCTAAAACACTCCCAAAACTTTACAGTGATAGATGTTGTACAAAGTACTCTTGGGGCTTCTAAGCTAATTCATTTATGAAAGGTCAAAGAGAGGAGAGATATGTTAGTTCGAATAGCTGACATCCTTAATTTATTGAATCCGTGTAAGAAAGTTCTGCATTCGCTTATCTAATTCCATCATCTGTCACTTGCATACACATTAAAGAAAGAGAGATCTGTTTCTGTAATGCAATATTTGAATTTGTAACTTTAAAATTAACTCATTTGGCTCAGTAATATTTGTAAGAATTTCTGGTTTAATCATATGTTGCCAAGTACTTTTTGGTTTGCTCAAAGCATATGGTCCAGATGCTTTTCTGGAGACGCACAATTAGGATCCTTGGATAATTGCATTAAGATATCTTTTCAAACTACACTTGTTTACCAGTAAAAATAATTTTCTTGCTTTTTCAAATGGCTTAGTAAGACCATTGTATGTGTTGTAGTAATGGATGTTTCCTGCATAATTTTTAGGGTATACATTCTATCTTTCATTGGTTGAATTAAAAGGTCAGCTTTTTCACCCTTCCTTGTTTTTATATTTTTAGAACCAAGAGAGAGAGGATGTTAACCTTTCAACTGCTCAAAAATTTCTGAAATCAGGACACCAACATTGTCTTTAGGAATTGGCACACCAAACAGAAGAGCTAATGTCGGTGCAATGTCAACCTGGATCACAAGAATCAAGGATGAGTTGTTGAAAAAGATTACCCCCTCAAAGCCAATTTCAGTGCTCTAGTGGTCATCAAATGTCTGTTGTATAAAAATAGACCAAACAAAAAGATATTAGTGTCGTTTTCTTTTAGACGTCCCTAGTTCTAATAGTGATTTTCTTTGTTTTATTTAAGCATGTTCTGCTTCTGATGGTCAAGTGTTGACTTTACAACACTACTGAGCTCTAAAAAGGGACGTTTCAAGTAAAAAGTCTTTGAAGAGCAACAGCAGAGCGGGAGAAAAAATTCCACCTTGACAGAGAAAGCAGTTGGAGAAGATTTAGTTAGAAGCTCCATAGAATTTAAATCTTCTATTTTCCCCTCACTCCAGGGTCGGTTAAGTCAGCTATCAATCAATTAGCCCAGGCATCTAGTCACATGCTTATAAGGTTTAATACTACATCAGTGGCTTCCTGAATGAAGATGGAAACTGCAAGATGAAAGCAGATTTTACCATCAATCTTGTCTCCAGGTTTATAACTGGGTAAGTACCTAATGAGTCAGAGAATCTTCAAAATTTTAGACAGAGTCATAAGATTCTACGAGCCAATGTAGCACACTACATTTTTCCTAAAAATTTAAATGCATCTCTCTTAACAATTAAAAAAGTTTAAAAAACAAAAAAACAAAAAAACAAAAAAAATACAAAGCAAAAGTAAGCTCTAGACACCAATGCAGCATCTAAAGAATTATTTCAATAATGAAGAGATAAAATTAGAAAGAATAGTGAACAAAAAGCTGACTCAGAAGAATTCAGGGAAATCCCATAATGAACTAATGTTTCAACATCAAGCAGAGCACCCTTAAAAGTTGCTTACAGAAGCAGAAGGACCAATGAATATCATAGTCCAAAGACCACCCCAGCAACAGTACAACAGAGTATCCCTGGCTTAGAAGTGGTAAGTTAAAAGTTAGGGAGTAATTACAAACCATCATTGAGGTTACTCTAATATCGATCAAATAATTAAGTTTCATTTTTCAAGCACCAACCTCCTCTCAACGCTAAGTTTATTTTTCACAAACTGCCACTATTGTACACATGGATTATGCTTAAAAAATAAAATTTGATCGTTTGTCTAACATTTAAGCAAACATCAGGGGCGGTTTCTGTTATTCTCCCTAAAAATTATAAAGAAGCTAAGAAAGTGGAATACTAAACCCTCACTAGTAAATTGGTCTCTGGTCAACACAAACAATCACATAAATTTATTATGTACTTATTTATTTCTCATCAATCCATCTAACCAATTGATGCTTAAAGTTTATACCCAAATTTTACAAATATTGATTATTCCACTTAGTTAATTCAGGTACGCTATGAAGAAAAAGCTAGACAATAATTCTATTAACATATGGCAATATATAGCTATCAGGTTTCTATAGTGTGATTACCTGGTGAACAGTGTTATGGGTAGCTGATGCATAGTCAGATAAATGATCTTTCAGACCAATAAAAAGAGCTAAGGAGTCAGTTTCTTCATAGGAGGAGCCCCCATGATTTCCATTCTCAGTCATCCCATGATCGCTCACTACCACCTTCATACAAAATTAAAGGCTGAATTAATTCCAATTCTTAAATGGAACCAAATATTAAAGATAAATAGGGAGTACTCTATGACTTAGCAAACCTCTGACAATTAGTCTACAGCCAAAATGGAAAGGTTCCAATGTTCAGAAAGCATGTAACTCTTAATATCCATTGTTCAAGGAGTAAGAAAAAGAAAGAGCACTAACCAAAAGTGTATGCTGCCGATCATCCCCTTGAGTTTCAATAATACTCATGTAAATCCTCTTCACTATTTCATCCATCTCTGTCAGTTTTGGGGCCATCAAGACACTAAGGCATTTGAAAAACATCAAAAATAAGTTAAAAAGAAGAAGAAGAAGAAGAAGAAGAAGAAGAAGCAAATCATAATTGTTAGCGCAACTGCATGAGGCAATACCTGTTACGACCGCCAATGTGTCCAACATGATCCAAGCCTAGATAATGAAGAATCTGGAGATG
Organism: Boswellia sacra; assembly: GCA_013180625.2. Classification (NCBI taxonomy): domain Eukaryota; kingdom Viridiplantae; phylum Streptophyta; class Magnoliopsida; order Sapindales; family Burseraceae; genus Boswellia; species Boswellia sacra. Next base: position 46,503 of record SNVD02004456.1, on the reverse strand, counting down.
TGGTTCCAGTAGAATTAAACACAGAAAAAATAAACTAAATCTCGAAGGAAAAACAAATTCATTTTCAGTTCTCAATTTTATATATGTTCAGGATAACTACAAAAAATCACAGTCTAAACAGATTAAATCACTCATTTTGGAATTCAGAACAAGTAACAATAAGAACGGAAAGAGAAAGTGAGCACCATGCTGAGGTTGAAAGCCTTGGACAGTAAGATGCAAGGAAATTGCACAGTGTAAGTAGGTGATCAAAGCTTTCAGTATCGATCAAAGCTTTCAGTATCTCACTAGCAGATGATACACCTTTGAGGAGATAAACTGGATCTAGGATTACTAAAGAGAATAGTAGGTTTAGAGATTGATTTATAAGAAAGAAGAAGACAGACCAAAAGATCCCAGTCATCGCTGCTAAGCTCATTCCCCAGATGTCGAGAAACATTTTGATCAACTTGAACAGTATCTTTAACCTGCAAAAAGAATAGAAACTTGAGCGGATGTTGAATGACAAAAGTATAAGCTCCCAACAGGAAATTCAAGTAAAACCCAAGTCATAAATCTGATTTAAGAAACATTAATAATTTAGTCACGTAGTAATCAAGAAATTGTATTTTAATATTAATCAAAAGAAAGGATTGGCAGGGAATAAGAAGGATGTAAAGAAATTTAAAAAATAAGCCCACACAGTTCCACAGAGTAGGACATCTCACAGCTATCAGAATGCTAAACATGTTTTGCCAGAATATGTCATCTGCAGGTCTAATCATCATAGCCAGGCTTTCACCATACAGGCTGGTAAAAATGGAAATAATCAAGAAGAATGCCAGCTTTCTAACATTAACAATAACAAAATGCATAAACTCTAGGGTAGAAAACAAAAAATAACAAAAAAATAAAAATAGAAACTAAAACGTAAACTGGTTAAAGGAATTTTCCAATCAAGCAATAATTATTGACTTACAAAAAAACTGCTAACTCCATCATGCCTTGTAAATAACCCAGGAAACAACTTGAGCCATGTTTCATCACCATGCATCACCATTTTCCAACCAATACTTGAAAATTGGCCTGTTACAAAAACATAATGAACAAGTTATTTAAATTCCTAGATTCCCTCCCCTTCTAACAAAATAAAAACCAATAAAATTTCAATCCAGTCAATTAGGCAACTTAAAAACAATTACATCAACTAACCAAGAAGATTGTCATCTAATAGAACTTGTGTATTGAAATTAAAAGCCACATCCAAAAATCCTCCAATCGCCCCAGAAACCATAGCCTACAATCATAATTCAATAGAGGTTGAGAAAAAAGAAAACGAAGGCATAATTACTTGAAGAGCACATAGCAAACGGCCCTCACCTTCAAACGAGGCATTGTAACAGTAGGAGGAGCCGCCTTTGCATGGTACCCAATTGCCTTTCCATTTGCTAACAGTGACTGAGTATAAGGCATTGCTTCCATTAAATCTTTCCTTGGAGGGTTACCATCCTTGCCAAGAACAAACTCTGCTGGAAGACCATCAATAACCTAAACTAACATCAATTTAAAAGACGACTAGTAATTTTATATTCCATTATAAGTTGACGTTCCATGTTACTAATGTCAGGTTCAAGGTTACAAAGACAAGATGTTCCCAGTAGTGCGATAGTTTAGCCTATATAATAAAAACAGGCAATTCCATAACGTGATAGTTTAAGATTGGGGAAAGCAAAATGACGCCGTTTCAGTAACATACCATGAAAATTAGCCGATCAAACGAGGGAGGAATCGCTGACAGCTCCTAGATGTTACCACCAACATCCATTTCAATTAATAAAAGGGAAAATAAAAGTACGAAAGAAGAAACTACGATGGAGAGAGAGTTAACATTGAACCTGGTAGAGTGATCTGAGCTGGCGAGGAGGCAGAGACGTCAGAGTCTGACTGAGATTGGGATCAGAACATGATGGACGATAACACTCGGGACCACTGGAAAGAAGCAAATGGAAGTGAATGGAAGTATTAAAAGTGTTGAATAGGAGTTGTGCGATGTACCTGGTGCCGGAGAGGGCTGGTTTGACGGGGAAGAAGCCGAAGACGAAGAGGGAAAGACCGATCATTTGAACGATGACGCCAAGTGTGGTGAATAAGGTTAGGTTTTTGCATGTGATTGAAGGCATTTCTGATCTGTGATGCTGATTTGAATTCCTTCAAAGAGAGAGATGTTCTCAGTCTACTCTTGGATCTCTGAGAAAGCGAGGGAAAATGTGAAACAAAAGAAACTGATGAATCCGTGCTTTTTTTTTTTTTTCTCCTTCCTGTTATTAGCACACTAACACTGTAACACACACAAACAATAAGAAAAAGAAAAAATATTTCTCTTTTTCTTTATTGCTGTACTCTGCAAATCTCTATTATTACCTCAATTTTATATAATAAGGAATATTTGAAATAAAAATACTAAAAATATGATAAAAATATTTTTCGAATTAATGTTTAGATCTTGTGACAAACACTTTCTTATATGTATGGTAAATAATTTTGGAATAAAACTTCGGTGTTTTTTTTCACATATATATATATATGTATGTATATATTTAATTATTAGATTGCAAGCCCAACGGTTCTTAAATTATTCCATTTTATCACATAAATTAAGTTATTTAATATAATTTAGAATTGGCGAGATTTAGGAAAGTTTAATAAAATCAAATATAATATTTTGAAATTAGTCTTTAAATACTGGGAACTATTTTCCGCATGTACTAGAATAATACCGCACATCAATATTCCTTCTTCGCTCAAGAGCAAAGGGGTGGGCCAAGGAACATTCATGAAAACTGCTATTGAAATATCACACCAGCTCATGTTCGTAAAATCGTTCATTTTAATTCAATTAAATTTTCATCGAAAAGGAATTAGCAAATCAGTTTTGTTGAAAAGTTTGAATATTATATAAATAAAAAACTTATAATAAAAAAAACGATTTATATAAAATTTTGAGACAAATAGTTTAACCTTTTAGAATTGTAACATTGAATCAAATGGAAGAACATCGCAAGTTGCATGCCTATGATTACCCTCCCCTAGGGCAAAAATTAAGTGATATTACCATTGATAGATTACACAAAAATTGCTATTAGTATTAGCAACGATTAATGCGTGTAAATACAATGCACAATAGATTACAAGTTTGGTGTACAGAGTTACAGTTTTCCAGAAACAAAGCACAAAAGATTACAATGCCGAATAGTGTTCCCATGGGAACAGAACCCCTTCCCGGATATATATAAACACAAACCCGCATACAACATAGAGAACAAGGCAAAAAAAAATATGCAGATGCCGTTGGCGTTCATGATTTCACATCTTTTAGTACTCCCCCCTTTTCAAGCTCACCAATCAGATCCCTCAAAGATGGAACCTTCATGGCCAAAGTCCTGTACAGTCTAGAATACCGAGCTCTGGTACCATCTGCAGTTCTCGCAAGCGCAAGCAAGCTTAGTGCCTCTGGAAGTTGGGAGAATACTTGTTTCATTTCTTCCAAATTCATGTTTTCTAAAACAGACGGTCTTGGTACAACCCTGACAATTTCTCCACCTTTTGGTTCCTGAACATGGGCATCTGCTTTAATGACCAGTTCAGAGTTTGAGTTTGCGCCACACTTTATAATAAATGGCGTTGTTGAGCCTGTGTTGAATTGCAATACATTCCACTGTGCCACATCAGTCTCAGCACCAGAACCCAGATCTGCAGACAGTTTGCTAACATGTGATGTTTCTTGAACATGGTCATCTTCTTCAGGAACTGACTGCAGAAATATATAGCAGAAGCACAATTAGAAAATGGGAAGCAAGTGAACTTACCAAAGCACAAATCCAGACAGAACCAGAGGCACTAAAATTATAAAAGGCAATTCAATGTCTAACGCCATAAGCTCCTTTGCCTTTTCTAATTTAACAAATACCATATATAAGAGGAAAAGAAGCAATTGGATATTCACACAAAACAATTCAGCTTCACAACGCAACAGAGTTCAACTTATTCAATTATAGTGAATATTATGCCTCTTCAATATACTAGAAAACGAGCTCATTTTTATCTTCCTCACTCTTTAATAGTCACTTTAAATGAATGCCTGGATAACTAAAACGATGACATAATTGAGACATTTAGGAACGTCATTGATGTCTAGCATCATGGCAGGACCAATGACCCCTGGATGGAGAGGGACCCTTTTGTGAAGCCAACTAAATGATGTTAAAATAAAAAAATTTTAAAAAATGTTGTACCTCAACCACACGACGAGCATCTGCAATCTGCCTCTGCGCGCAAGGATGATCAATGTCAAGAAGAGAAGGCATTCGCTCAGTAAGTTCATCTAGAGATGTGAGCACCGATTTCTTTTTACTTTTACTCAAGGTGCTGACAGAGGATTGTCTCATTATATCCTGTAAAAAATTAGATAATGTCTGGTTTACTTTTCTACTAGAACAGTATAACATTCATCAAAGAATAAAACAATAGTTCCATAAGTAACAACCTTGACTTGCTTCAATATTGCATCCAAAGAAATGAGAGATGCTAATCGTGCATCTTCAGCTGCAGTAGAAGGATTCTGAATAGGCGAACCACCATCTTCCAAGGTTACTAGTGCTATGTCACTTCTCATTTGTTGCAAAATCTGATTATAAAGATCAGGTAGCAGGATCAGAAAATGTATGGTAGATTGTTTGTAGACTCACAGATGAAGTTCACATAAGGATATACTACCAGTAAACATACTGCCACAGAAAAAAATGTATTGGAATTTTTTTTTTTTAATCTTTTTGGATAAGAAACCAAAAATATCACATTAAAGAAAATAAATAGTGGAGTAGCTATCCACGTAGAAATGTAAAAGAGCAAAGGGATAAGAATTCTATAAGAAACATTTGCAAAGGTAATATGACCTTCCATTCCCCGAACTCAAGGAAAACAAGCTATACAAAATTAACGCAAAACCATTCCCAACTAAAATGTAGAAAGATGATTAGATGAGTAACGTTTACTATACTGATCCAAACCAATTAATCTTTCTAAACATGAAAGAACACCTTTCTTCTTTTGTGATCAACAGACTCGAGAGCAGAACGCAGTTTTGCCACTTGTGATGCATCTTCTGCCTGTTCAGTTGCCAAGGTACCAGCAATATCCTGACAAAAGAGAGGATATTTACAAAATGTCTAATGATTCATAAACTGAAAAGAACATTACAGAGTGCATAAATGGGCTTGTACATAGTATAGAGAAAAGAAGTACTCGCTCCTAAGTCCCAAGTACAGGTCCTACCAACAATCAAGACATACCTTTAAGTGCTGCAACTGAGAACTATAGACCCGCTTTGCATACTCAGACAGAAGTTGACCAAGTGCATCAGTATTGGGAGGCAGAGCAGCACCAAGTCCAGCCATCCAACCATCCATAATTGCAGTTGAAAGAAGTTCTAACTGACCAGTTGTCCCTCCTGATGCATCATCACAAGTAACAGAAAGGAATTCAAAGTTTTCTGCAAGCCAGGACCTAATTTGCCGCTGAAGCTCACCAGCTGGGGTATGAACAAAAAGAGCAGCAAGAGCCTTGTTTCCTATAGCAAAACTTTTAGCTTCCTCTTGTATTTCCCTTAGCTTTCCACCAGTAACCTGCTGCCTCCAAGTATCCTACAGATTTGAGTTCACAGTCTCATATAAGAAATCTTTTTGTCCGTTACAATATAAAATATACAACAGAAGATAAGATCCCATTATATATGCCAAGAGCGGGGTACACGAATAGAAACCAATAATAAGAAATACTATAAGTAGAACAACAAAAATTATATAGAAAAGAGACAAAAAAAAAATTACACAGGTGCAATAAAAGACATGACAAACAGCCACCTGATCAATTCCTCGCATTCTCAAAACAACTGATGATAACTTGGACTTCCTTTCTGGCTTTATATTGACTTTGAAGCCGTGGACCTGCTCATCAACATAACGCACAGGAGATCTTCCTGGGCTGCTACTTCGGCTGGAGCTTCTACTGCGCCCAGTATTAGCCTTTTCTAGAAAGCATTCAACTGGAGAAACCTACAAATTTGGAAGAAATGTGCACTGATCTCATCAAAAAACAAGTTAGCACATAGCAAAAGAAGCAAAGTCATATGCTAGAATCTTAAGTATGAATACCTTGATGGACTGCAGCTCTGGCGATCTAGCAAGCAAAGATCTTATATACAAAATTCTGACACGGGAAACAAGCATGGTATCCATCACCCTCTTTGGTTCCATTTTGCGGATAAAAGAGAAAACAGCATCTCTAATTTCAGCAAGTATTTCATGTTCTCTAGAAGCCCCTGCTTTGATAACCGCAGCCAAAACCTGAAATAATTGAAAAATGTTGTCAATTTTTAATTCTTTTTCTCACAAACCCTGAAAGTGATTTGTGAACCTGTGAAGTAATATTGTGTTCACAAATGTGAAAAAGAAACACAATGCCTAAAATGTTCTAACAGTCTTGCTGTTAAGTTCCGACATTTCCAACTGATTGAAATAAGGTATTAAAGATAATATGTAAGGGTCTTTCTTCACATCAAATCCTCTTGGAATTAACAGCATGACCCATTATGAGAAAATATGACATAACCTGGAAAAAAAAAAACTAAAGTCTAGGATCTTGTCTAAAGCTCGAGAAATCAATAACTTTTTGAAAATCAATATCTAGTTAAAGCCTAAGGCATTGCTTAGTAACCTTTTTCAAATCCTTCTTTTTTCGTTTTAAAAATTAAAATAAATAGAAAATGTGATTGCTATTTTGCTCGAAAGAGCAGTATTAGAAAACATAATTCAATTGCAAAAAACAAATTAAACTCCAAATGACAATGCTTTAAGCACTACAGAAAAAAAGGATTGAGAGAAGGCGTAAAACTCTTCTTCTTCCCCTCAAAATATTTATAGCAGAGGCTTTTCCATTGCTTTTGTTCAAAAAACTATTTTGAAATATGCTACTAAACTCATTTCTAAATCTTGAAAACAAAAATGTCTCATTTTCATTTTAAAATTGTTTTTCAGAAATTGTTTATAAAAACAGGTCTTAATAAACTCAGTATTGTAAATTAGTCATCAAACACAAAAACAAAGTCTACTTCTCTATAATCTCATCCACACGGTAAACATTGGAAGGAACTTTCAGCCTTTTCCCCAATTTTAAATGGAGAAGACTACGATAACATTATATATCTTCACTTGAACAACATAGATTATAATGCGACAGTAAGATTCCAGTCCTGAGTGAAGAAGCCAATAATAAACATACCAGCATCAGAAGCTTGTTTGCTCCATCTGAAATAGCAGCAAGGCTGTCATATTGTTCTGGATCAAAGTCATTCAGAGCAGCAGTAAGATACTCTCCAGCTGGGGTAGTTTTAACCTTCTCAGAACCTGATTTAACCAAAGCCATAGTCCCCTCAGTCTTATCTGCAGATAATGGCAAAACAGCAGCATCTGTGGAACGTCCTTTATTGTTATTATCATTCCTGTTCAAAATTACCACAAATAAGTTTTGTACCAGCTATCAAGGTAACAAGGGGATCTAAAAGTCCCAGAACCATCAAATCTACAATCAAACTAGACTAAAACACATACCTTGCCAAGTCCCGTGGCTGAGCATTCACTGGTCCTTTAGATATTGGACTTGACAGCTAAAAAGAAAGAGAACGAATTTAGACGAGCAACAGAAGAACCTGTTATACTGATGTGAGGAAGAAAAACTACCTGGGGTGAACTAGCTATTGATGCTTTCTCTGTTAGTCTATCAAACAATTTCTCATTTTCTTCATGCAACCTCTGCACAAGAAACAAATCAAATAGACCTATAAGACAATTGTGCTCAAAGGAAAAGCCCATTTTAAACTTTGCAAAGGAATTAAAAGGGTGATTTCAGAAATAGATAACAGAAGACATTCCAAAGCCTCAGGATATTTAAAAAAAAAAAAAAATTTAAAAATTAAAAAAAAAAAGAACACAGAATTAATTGGTTCTCCAACCAGTGATCCAAGAAAGATTAACCACAACATTTGCTAACACCTTCTTATATCCAAGCATGTTTACTTCAATTCATCCCCTTTCCATCTCTTCAGTATTTGGCAACCAATTCTTGTATCCACTTTACTCACTTTGCGTCACTTCAACTTAAACCTTATGTTACACAGAAGAAGTCTTAGTGACCCATACGCAATGCATAATCATGCGTCCCAGGAATGCAGAACAGTTATAATTCAGTCCCCTCCTACCAATCATCACCTCACCATTCATGGTTTTGCTATCATCATCTAGAAAAAGAAAACAAAGAATTCTCTAACTTTTCAGGGATGCAATTCTTAGGCACAGCAATTTCAGACGTGTTATTGATTCAACCCCAATGAATAACAATTTCTTATACATAAGACAAGAAATTAAAATACTCCATATCTCCAGAGATAGGCACGTCAAAGATGACGCATTCAAGTTGACAAGAAAAAAACTTAAGGTCAAAAACATAGATTCCTGCACCTTAATGACTAAGAAAACTGAAAATGAAGTGTAGCAGACCTCAATCAATGCATCCCGTTTTTTGAGTTCTTCCTCCAATTTCTTGGTTACTGCTGAAGAATCCATGCCATCCTCAGTTGCCTTGGAAATTGATGAAACAGCATGCACTGATGATGAGCCTGTCAACTTTACTTCACTAGAATGAACGGCTTCATTGAGTTGTGATTCCATGCTTTTAATCTTGGCCTAGATCACAAATTTAAAACAGGAGAACAAATATTATGAGTCAATTATGCATAAGAAGAAATTATGTGATCAGGATATACAGAGACAAGAAGTTCGCTTTTTCTTTTAGATGATCATCTTCTAATACAAATTTTGTCACTAGAGGCTGAAATTATATATAAACACAACCAATAATAATAATAATCAATGATGAGCAGGTACGTAATAGTTCAAAGTAGAACAACTATAAACAACAACTAGACGCATCTATAAAAACCTAGAGACGAAAGTCAAGTTCAGAATATCAAAAAAAACAAAAAATAAAAAATAAAAAGCCCTAAGGCTTGCCATCCCTAACTACGGAGATTCTGTACTTGTCCATAACAGCTCCGAGTAACATACAAAATGAGGTGAAAAAAAACCTTCTGAGACTCATTTCACCCAATATTATATTGCTTTCAAAAACTAGAACCAGTTGGACCTTGCCAAAGAAAAGCTTAAGAAGATTTAATAATCCAAAGAGGAAGTTCCCTATACGTTCTTGGTTTACCTCAAAAATTTGTTTAGCCAATGAATGCTTGGAGCTGTTAGAATCCTCTTTATATAAATACAAACCTCAAGCTCAAGTTACACTTAAGGATAGACAATCTAAGTTGATGGGGAACCAACCTGCAATGTCTGAATTGTGGAATCTTTTTGTTGAATCTGTAACTTTTGTTCCTGTTCCAACTGTAACAGTTGAGCTACCTGATTTCTAAGCTGCGCATTTTGCTCCTTCTCTATCTTATGCTTTTCTGTAAGCATAATATTCTCAGACTGCATCAATAAGATTAACAATATAGATTAGCAAACATGATTTCCTTGGAGTTAATACCTAATTGTTAAAGAAATGCAGATAACATCAATATAGACACACACACACAGAGAGACAGAGAAATTCAGCAAGCCTGAACAAAGTATCACTTTGGGTGTGCAAGACCAACAAAGTACTAAACCCAAGCATTCTAAATAGAGAGAATTTTATTATAAACTTAGATAGGCAGATCATCAACATCAAGAACTCCAGTCAAGAGAAGTGCAGAAGCGAATTACTTTATTACTTAGAGCTTACATGAATTTTTGAGAGTAAAGCTTGAAACTTTCAACAACAAAGAAAAGAGTAGATACAAAGTTGCATAAAGCTTACATGACTGACACAGAAACATAAGAAAAATAAATAGATGGAAACAACACACTCATATGCTATGTGGAATGATGCCTTGCCAAAAAGCAAGAGAATTCAAAACACTATCTTTTTATGTGATAAGAGAGAAAGATATTTACAATATGATAATTAGCAGAACCAATTTAATAAGCATGGACTATGCAGCCTTCAACTGAATACGAAAAGTTTCTGGAAAAACAAAGAAACAAAAAAGATGAATTTTTAATGTAGATTACGGACCAAAGAAGACTCAATCATAATGTTTTAGAATAAAAGATGTCAATGCTAAGGTGTCAAGTAACATGTCACTCTTTTATGGAATTGGAAAACTATACCAAACTCATGAAGTTACAAAACCTTTAAATCTGACTGCAGTGTAAAAGACACTTTCCACGCTTTCTGAACTTCATTGTAGAGTAGGACACACTGATCGTTTGCATCTTTAAGTGAATTTTTTAGTCCCAAAATTTCTTGTTTAAGATCTTGGATTTCCTTTTCCCTTTCATACAACTCCTTCCGTGCGTCGTTTGCCTACAAGAACAATCACCCAAAAAAAAAATGGTGAATTCCATAGTTATGCTATCAGGGCATTACCAACAGAGGACTTGACAATGTATGCAGACTCGAACAAGTTCTACTTGAATTAAATAGCTTTCTTACAAATATAAAAAGAAAAAGAAAAAGGAACCTAAAATCAATCCTTGATTGACTGTATTTGAGATGCTTCCCTTATTATTTGCGCTTTGCTGATAATAGCTTACCATGCATCACCAACACAGGACTTGAGAAAGTATGCAGAACTCCAACAAGTTCAACATGAATTAAATAGCTTTCTTAAAAATAAAAAAGAAAAAGGAAAAAGGAACCTCAAATCAAATCCTGGATTGACTGTAGTTAAGATGCTTCCCTTATTATTTGTGCTCTGTTGATAATAGCTTTTAGGTTATCTCAACAATAAAAAGCCATTTTAAGTTACCATTTAACCAAAGTAGTATTCCAGTAATTCCAGATATTACTAGAATGTTTACTCAAAATCATTGCATATTTGGAGGAGAAAAAGCTTGGTTGTGAAGATGTGTATACTTGCCGCTGATTGAGCCATTTTGATTATAAGGCAAAAGAGGATCTCTGAAGTCCCTACAAATGAGGATGTGCATACATGCGAATAAAATTTAATTCATTTCTTGCTTTCTGGGCTTCAATTACAAAACAATTTCAGGAGATTTTGAAAACGGACTGAGTTTTTTTAGACTTTTAGTGTCTTAATTTCTTTTTATTGTTCATTTTGTTGGCCAATTTTCTTTTTCCTTCTCTTTTTTCTACTAAGACTACTAATTTTTCATTACTATAATCTTAGTTTTGTTTTTTCTCAAAAGAAGAAACAAAAGATATCATAGCATCTGACAAGAGTAGTCATCACGTGTACCCTTCACATCCAAGTATTATCCGACCGAAGATTCATCCAATAAGTTGATAACAGCAGGAGTCAAAGGTTCATGAAATCAATGAAGAGCACAATATATGCATTACAACAGAGATTAAAATGAAGAGAAAGAACTTACAATGTCTCTCCATTTCTTAATTGTATCTCGATTTCCAAGGCTTAGAACAGCATTACGAGCTCTAGCAGAGAAATTGAGAGATGATAGTGTCTCAGACAAATTTGCAGCATTTGGACATACATTAACTATCATCAGAGTTTTTGAGTTCCCCCCTGCAGAAATGCAAAATTAATCAAATATATGGGAAAAAGTTTGCCAATTGATTATATTCCGGAAAAGAGTAATTAAACAGAAAAGGAAAAACTCTACAAATAGTGAAAGAAATGAAAGATTGACAGCCAAAACAACCAACAGAGAGCTGAAATATGAAGTAGGTTAATGTCACATCATCACATACAAATGTGAGTACAATACTCTACCATATCTTTTTTGATTGACAACTCATTATACAATTACATAATGAATATGTAAAAGAAAAACTATAATAATAAAACAGTGTAACCATAATAAAGTACCATTAAAAACTTATGCACACGAGGAAATTTAATACCTAGAGAGTCTGCAAGCACTTTTGTAAGCATTGAATTTTCGTAAGGCACAATATCCTTTTTGGAAGTCAAAGATGACAACACATCTCCCAACCTACAAAAGATGTAAGATGCAATAAGAAAATGGCACAAGATCACAGAGAGAATTCAGACAACACAAGCTGTTTCATGCTAATCTTAGTAGCGTGATAAATTAACACAAACAAATGAAATCTTGCTTTGCACACAATGCCTGAGGATGTGCTAACAATTTATCCATGGTTTTATTCAACTAAAATGCACATCCCCCCAATTTTGCAACTGTGAGAATAGAACATTTAACCAGAAAGAACAATATAATTCCACTTTATCCCCCCACGAAGAAAGAAAAAATTAAAGTCCAATGGTTTGAAAGCATTCTGACATCATTCTCTGTAAGAAGCAGCAGCACATCTAGCAATGTGTCAACTGCAGTAGAAAATAAAATAATTAATTAGTGAAACAGAGAAAACCAAAAAAGTTAACATGGCATACGCTGAAAGTGATTTCATGACATGCAGCACATCTGTTACACGCTCCCCACTATCATTTTCGGTAATTGAACCTTCACTCCCAGCCAAGTCAACAAGAGAGAGCTTACTATATGAGTTCTCTCCACTGATCAGATTGCTATAATAAATGTGTATCATGACAATTCTGCATAAACCAAGACAAAAAACCACACAAATGAATTAGAAGTTAGCACTTACAATCAGAAGATTGGACATACACAAATGAAACAGAGACATGCACTTTCAATCATATTTCTAAAACATTGCACAAATGTGGAATATGTTTAGAAGAAAAAGTTGAGAAGCAGTCCTCTCTTCTTGCCAGCTTTATTAGTTGTCATCCTTATAATCAAACTTTCATAGTGAAATACAAGGCATGTGCTACTTATTGAGAGAAAAGCTAGTTTAACTAATTAAAACTGTTAGAGGACTTAGTATTAAATTTTGGTCATAGCACTTACTCATCAGGCTGAAAAACTGCCATATACATATCAAATTTAGTTTATCAAACAAAAAAATCAAAGTAACTGAAAAGGGTTTCTCATTTAACTTTGTCAAGTTTGTAAAGGTCACTAAGATTAGCTTGTTAGAATTGTTTTGACATTAAAGAGTTTAGACTCGGTTTATTTTCTCATATAGATTCTTTCAAGAACTAGTGGAAGGTTTCTGAATGCCATGACATAAAGTTTCGGAATGCAACAGTAACAAAAATAAATATCTTTGGGTCAACTTCTCAAAAGTTAAACTTGGTACTCTTTAACAAAATGTGCCAGCAGATTAAACAGAATAATTTAGTAAATCTGCATTTTTTTAACTAAAAATTCAATATAGCTTAAAGCATGGTCGCACTTTTATTTTTATTAAGCAAGATCATACGCTGAGAAACGAAATCATCAAATGTTAAGGAAAAGAGAAAAAGAAAAAGGAATGAGATGTAAATTTTCAAGAGTAAAGGATTGAGGGCATACAAATGAGAAACATTGAACTTTAAAGCATCATTTCCCCGGCACTGAAAAGCAGATTTCAATACTTTTGAGAACTCCAATGGATTATCAACTTTCTCCTGCACAAGTTCTACAAAAGATTCTGGGGATCCCAAGCGAACCACTGCTAAACTACTCTGTGACTCTGAGAGCAAATCACTTATCTACAAGAACAAGAAAAGGGTCCACATCAGAGCATTTTAATGACTCCTTTAAAATAAAAACCAGAAAATAAAAAATATAAATGACGGACAAAGGAATTGCAACTTGCAAACATTGGTAAGTAATGGAGGTGAACGAACCTGTTCATTATAGAGATCAAAAACCGTGACAGAGAATTTGTATCGAGAAGTCGATGTCGAATCTGAGTTAGATAAATCAAACAATTCCTCGAAACAGCGAGCATATAAACCACGATCATGGCTAGATCCTTCCTGAGCAAATCGAAGGCATATCAAAAAGCAATACACTAATTTTTTTTTTTCGAGTAAACAGCCAAACTTTCATAGAAAAGAATACATTACATTATATTTAGTGTATTACACTAAATATAATGTTGTAGCATAGAAACTATGGAAACGCTACAGAAACCCCAAAAAAGCCTGAAAGCAGCATCAGAAAAGCACCTACAGGCAGTTGGAACTACATAAGGATCATCCAGGTAATCCAGCTGCCAATTCATTTTAAGAGCACGAGAACAGGAAAAGAAAAAATATAAATAAAAGACCAGTTATGCCACAAGGGCTGAGGATCTGTTGAAGAAGAATCGTTAATAATCTAGTTAATGACTATATTCCAGCGTTAACAAAGTATACAGTGTATGCTAAGCAATTAAAGGATGTTTAGTGTGTTTTCAAGCAAACCTACAATGAAACACCCTAACTAAGAATCCCTTAAAATATAGCCTACAAAAATATAAATATAGAGAGAGAGAGAGAGAGAGCACCATAGTGTGTGTCTTTCCTGAGTAAGTCTGCCCATAAGCAAATATAGAAACATTATATCCATCCAAAGCTGATTGCACCAGAGGCTGTACATCACCGAACAGTTCAGCTGCAGAGAAGTTGTGTACCTCAATAAGCCTCTTTCTTATGGCATGTTAAAGGTTTCTTCTCATTTTTTAAACAACAAATGACTAGGGGTAAGAGACAAAAAATATTCACATAGAGAAATGATTGAGGAAGCTAACTTAACAAGGAATTTTATGCTTACATTGTCCAACATGAGGTCCATAAACTCGGTCAAATTCAAAATCCTTCTTAGGGTTGGAGATGGCATCATCACTAGTATTAACGCGGATAGTACAATCATCAGGAAATTCAACAACTGAATGACCTTCATCTTCAAATAACGGCCTTGTACGGCAATATACCTTTATGTTTCCTGAAATCAAAAATCTAATTTTTCAAACACAAGAACTGGCAAAAAAAAAAAACCCATAAACATAGTAAAAATGGAGAGTGGGGAGAGCTTTTGCGTGCATGAAATGTCTTCAAGTGTTTCTCTGTGTGCACGTGTGTGCGTGTGTGTGGGTGAGAGACAGACATGGAGAGAGCAAGACAGGGAGAGGGCTAGAAAGAGGAAAAGATAAATCAGAAGATAAGTACCCTTGGACGTCAATAAGTCATTGAACAATCTTTTCTTTTCATTGATCAGTGGAGATATTCTAGCTTCAGTTTCAAGGGCAACTTGATCTGCATTTACAGAACATAAAAACTCAAAAATGATAACAGACCAAACAACACAAGCTAGAGAAGGAGACATAAAGATAGTGCAAGTGTGATAGTTTGAGAAACAAAATTCGTACAAGTTTTTTTCCTTTTTCATTTTGAAAGAAAAGAAGAAGACATATATTGAATATGAAAAACCATAACACAATAGGGATCAGATGTCCCCTACAAAAGAAAAAAAACCGATCCAAGAATAAGGCTCCATAGCTTGACAAAAGCATAAAAGAATCTGCATAATACCGCCATAGTAGTCCGTTGCACTTCCAGAAAAGTGGATCCTCGTATCCATGTCAAACATATTACCCAGTTTCAGGCTTAAGGTCTCATTCATATCAAATACAAACCAAAAATAATCTTTCAAGCGGGAATAAAACCATTTCAAAATTTTTGGTGTTTACTGTACAAGTAACATGATTATTTACCTAGCTTACGGGTTTTCTCAGCCAGAACACCAAGATAACGTGTGACTCGATCAAGCTTTGCATTAGAGTAGTCTTGCAGATCACTTGCTTCTTGTCTTAAGTCCAAGTAATCCGCTTTTGCAAGCTGTCCACATAATGTGAATCAAGTATTATGAATGCATGAATCAACTGCAACATACTATTTCAAATCAACCATCTGAACACAGTATAAACTTACATGAAAGTGCAAAGTACTTAAAGATCTAAAAGATGTCTTCAAGAGACAATCAACTTTTAATATACCTTTTTAATATGGATAAAACCTACGAGAACAAATGGATCTCCAAAAATCATATAGCAAGGTATTGTGATTCTAGCTGCCAGCAAAGGCCAAAGAACTTCCAGGAGCATCTTGAATTCCAAATCACTATGAGTGAGAAAGGCCCAAGATGAGAGGTTATTTCCCCCTTTCAAGGTTGCCCTCAGTTTCAATTTTTACAAATTTGACTTAATTTGCATTTACATCTAGACCTGGCATAGCATACCCAGCCAAATTCATAGTTTAAAGAAAATTACTAATACAAACTACATCCCGATATTACAGTGTCTTGTACACCAGGATAAACAAATTTAGGTTCCTCAGACACTTCTCAAAGAGAGGGAACATTAAATTTCATACTGTGATGAGCAACTAATTTTTCCACCGCCAGTTGGTAACCGTCATAGACCTTCAGAACTTCCAGTATTGTCAAGCAGAGTCATTCAGCAACCTTCTTGTAACATTCCTCTCAACCGAAAACCCATAAAATATATATATATATATATCATACATTTCTCCACCAAAAGATAAAAAGTCTACATAACTTCCATGAAAGCAAATTTTTCAGTCACATTAATTTGCTTTAAATGAAGGCGGTGAGAAAATTCATACTAATCCCTGAACCCATTAACCAATCAGATAAGCAAGAAAGGACTGGTACTCCAGTACTCCAGTTCTGAACAAACTTAAATAAACAAGATCATCTAACCAATTCACTACAATGCCTCAAATAATCTAGACTCTCCCGATTCCTGCACAAATTCAGATTCACACCTCCAACTTAAAAAGTTTCAAAAGCCAAAACTGCAATAACGATACATACAATGTCAGAAATGACAACAAAACCAAAAGAGTCTAGCAGCACCAAACCCGAGACTTTCAATTCAGAAACAGAAACTATAATATCCCAATTTAACTTGGTGAAACAACAATACGAAAAACAATTTGCTATTTCCAGACTTCTATTCTCTGTTTGATATTGCTAAAAATGTACAAAAATTTTCAAAAAGAACAAAGCGTGTTTATCTCCTACATTCTACGGATGTGACCTCCTAACTACAGCTCGTTAACTTCTTTTTCACTATCACACTCAAAATCACTAATCACTACATACATTGTAATTAATATCAACTAATCAAGCCATTAACCACTCAAACCACTTACAAACTCAACAAAATGAAAAAGCAGAGAAAAACAAAATCAAACAACTCAAACGTTACCTTAACTTTATCCTTCAACCGCTGAACCTTAGTGCACAACGCCTGCTTCGAAATCTCCGAAGAATGCGGCGAAACAGACGCCGAGGAGATCGAGTAGCGTCGGACGAGAGGCGTGACGGCCGGCCTGTTGTCCTCCGGACGGTCCAATGGCGATGTCGACGTCTTCCTTGGCTCAAAGCCAGTAACCTCCCAGTTCCACCGGTTCTTGTTCTCCGCCATGACAGCAAAACCAAATAAAGCCCTACCTCACTTGAAAATTCAAATTTTCAGAGTGAAAATTTTAACAAACTCCCTCTCTCGAGATTATCTCATTTCTTTGGATTCGCTTACTTTCGTTTTGCGCTTTGCTTTAAATCCTTTCCTTTCCTTTCCTTTCCTTTCCCTCTGTAACAATAATAATAACAAAAATGAAGGGTGGAGAGCGCCCGGGCAAGGGAACGGCGTCGTCTTGGGAAAGGAAGGATACTCTATGAGTGTTTGGGACACAAGTAATTTGTGCCTGTTATTAGTGCACGATTCGCTTTCTTTCTCTCGACGATCTTGTGAGATAAGGAAGCGAATGTGACGTGAGAGTGCGCCGTGACGCGCGTGCGATGATTCGCTCTTGTTGCGCGTCGAGTTTGCTTTTCGTTTGCTGAGCTGGCAATGGAGTTGTGTCCGGTTGGCACGTTGTGATTGGCTCCCGGAGTCCTGCCCAATTGGTCTCCGACCCGGTTGATTATCTTTTGTTTGTTTCTTAAATGTTGGGCATGGTACCGTACCCGCCTGATTCATTCAAATTCAACTTTTTTTTCTTTTTGTTTTTTTAATTAAGAATAGTATTGGAACTTTTTTGGTTCACTAATTTTTCAAAAATAGAAGTGTGCCCTCTCTCAACTTTTCACTCTTATTATAAAACCTTATATTATTTAATTATAATTTTAATAAATGAGTACTCTTAGCTGCTAATGTGTCTTTTTTAATTACAATCATATTAATAATAACGACTTATGAAGTTTGATATACATGTAGCATAGTATATCGAATCGTGGATTTGAAAGATATTATTTTTAATTATTATATTAAAGCAAATTAGTTGAATATCATAAGACGTTGCAAATAAAATTTTTTGTCTCATTTATGCTATTATAAAATATATAATACTTTCTTATTATTTATAATTAATTATTTATTGACTCTCACTTGGATTATGCTTTTTCTTGACCATAGGTGCAATGCATCTACAGATTCTACATCCATAAACAATAAGGGGAAAATGTAAAAAAAATAATAATAATAATAATAATAGTAACATAATTAAGAATACCTATATGAGTTTTGATGATTAACCAAACTTGTTTCTATTATCTAATTAAGTTTACGTCAAAATATCAAATTTGTTCTCTTTTTTATAATGTAGGATTATATCTCGATAAATTGACATATCACTACGTATGTATTTGATATCATCCGGTTGTTAGACAATTTACTAAACAAAGCTTGCTAGATGATTGTTTAGTATCTATCCATACTTGGACAAACATTAGTATCCATCAAAAATTGATGTGTAACATATGTTAAAACTTATAACACATACAGAAATAACATAATTGCAATAATTGTGTTTTAATAAAATATTCTAATAATATTATGAGAAAAATCTCGATGATGGAGATCCAATTTTTTTTTAACTTATTCTATAGAATATAAATATGAAAAACAAATCAATTGTTTACTGAAGTAAAGAAAGTAAAAACATTAATTTGGCTTCTGCGATCTGGTGGTGGCAGTACTCATGACTGGCGTATCATAACATGTGCACCCCACAACACCTAAAGTTGTATCAGGATTCAGATAGCCAGCTCAGCTCACTTGTATTTGCAGAAACGTGATTCATCACCAAACTGTAAGCAACCTCAACCTCCACCCATTCCAAATTATAAAATTTGACGGGGCATTTGCTGAAACGCCCTACCCACCTTGGTTTTTCAAAAATCATCACAAAACCTTTAATTTTTAATAATTTTTTATTAAAATAAACTGATAATATTCTAACACCTTTTATGTCCTTATTTCTGAAATAAAATATAATATTTATCATTTTATCTTTTTAAATTTTATAAAATTTTAAAAGTGTTAGGATTCGGACATGATGCCTATAACTTACAAAACATATATTTTACCACCAAATTAAAAAGATGATTTTAAGTTACCAAAAAAATTATTTAACCTATTAGAATGAAATAAATTTGTAGAGTATAAAAATTGCTCATATTAAGTTGGAAGGGCTTTGGAGTAAAAATATACCGAATGGAATTTTGACAGAATTACCGAGTAGAATTTCTCATTGGTTCGGAGTCAGTTAAGGTCAGATCAGTTACTTCCAAATGCTTAATTCCGAGTAAATTAGATTACACAAACTCCGAACAGATTAATTACACTTTGAATTTTAGATGAATGATAACATAATCAGATGGATTCGAAATTTAAAATCTCAATATCGAAAACATATCCGATTGGAGTTATAGTCTATCGTATATATGGATAAGTTTGAATTCTTGTTGAACAAGAATTAAAAATCGCTAAGACTCAGCTATAAAAAGACGTGAGGACTTGAGGTAAATTCATTCAGAACATACTGAACATAATATACTTCCTTCAGTCACTGAATTGAGCGTCGAAGAGTCTTAGTTGGCACCATCGCCGGCTAATTCTCTAACTATTTTTTCTCTGTTTTGTAGGTGCTCAGCTCTCACACAAGTCCGCCACGTGTATTTTTCAAATAGGCAAAATATTGACGTCGACAGTTGGCACCGTCTGTGGGAACGACAGACAAAAAGTCATGGCTACAAATCTGGCTGAGGTTCATACAGTAACAGTTTTAGAAACTCGGGATACGAGAAACACCGGTAAAACTTTGTGAGAAATCGCAAAAGGAAAAAAATCACGAGGAAAAATGACGAAAGTAAATGTTGGGGCTAAAAATTCAAAGGCTCCTAATGCTAATGCGGAAATTAGAGACCCCAACAGAATCGTGAGATGCATGATAAAATGAAGGAAATGATAGATCAAATAAATAAAACTAAAGAGACAGAACATGTTCATGATCACCGAAGCTTCCAAGATCGGTCCAATCATGAGAAAAGAAAGGAGCAAGAAGATGACAATACTGCTGATTCTCATAGTAGACATCGGGATAAGTCCAAAGGAGACTCATTAACAAATAAAAATACAAGATCGATCATAGAAAGTCTATCAGGGAGCACCCGTACTTGAAGAGAAACTCTTGACAAAAGTGATCTAAGGCATTCGCTTGATGTGCGAAGACGATCTAAACGAAGGGATGATAAAAAAGATTTCGACCGAGTAGATCAATGGCAAGTCAGGGTTCGATATCTGAAGGAAAAAATTGACAACCTTTGTGATTCAAAAAACACTCGGACTAGAGGTTATGACCCTTTGAAGGAGTTAGAATCACCGTTTGTTGGGAGAATAGAACGAGTTAGACTACCGAGGAGGTTTGCCATGCCGCAAATAGCACCATATATTGGGCAATCAAATCTATTGGCTCATATTCAACTATATAAACAGCTAATGGACGTGCAAGGAGTTTCGAATGATGCGAAGTGTAAGACTTTTCCCTTAACTTTCGCAGGTCCAGCTCGAACATGGTACAGAAAGTTACGACCAAGGAGTATCCATTCTTTCTCACATATGTGCTGAGAGTTTGCTAACCAATTTCAAGGGGCAAAAACTCTGGAGAGGGAAGCTTCCTTGCTTTTGGAAATTCATCAAGAAGAAGGTGAGTCTCTTCGAAGCTTTGTCAATAGGTTTGATAATGATGTGATGCAACTTGGTACTTTTGAAGATCGATATGCACTAGATGGAATCACTTGTAACATACGCTCAAGTAGGCTTTGGTTTTCTTTTCGGGAAAATAAACCAAGATCATACTCTGAGGCTTACGAGCGCGCATTAAAGGTAGCTGAAGCTAAAGAACTTTTTCAAGCAAAAAGAGAGACCCTCGGTATAACCAATAAACGCAAGAAGAAAGATGATTACAGAGGAGAAGGGCAAAATAGCAAAAGGTCCAAGGCGACAAACCACGACACAAATTCTGAGCGAAATAGACAATGAAAGAATGAGAAAACTTCTTCACGTTATACAACCTTAACACCTATGATAACAAGCAGAGAATAAGTACTTTCTGTGATGCATGAACAAAATTTGTACAAGAAGCATCGCCCAATTAGAGGAAGTTTAGAGAAAAGAAACAAAAGGAAGTATTGTGACTTCGATGAAGATTTCGGCCATAATACTGCTGATTGTTACAACTTGAGAAATCAAATCAAAGCATTGATTCGTCAAGGCAAGCTGAAAGAGTTCGTAGCTGAAGTCAAGGAAGCTCAGAAAGATAATAACAAATCGTAGGGAGAAGATAAGCCTACTGAGCAGAAATCTCCTAAAAGTGATTATGTTAGAACCATCTCTGGAGGTCCAACTTTGGCTGGAGACTCAAGTCGAGCACGATAAAAATATGCAAGGAATACAGTTGCAGGAAAGGAATGTTTGGAGATAAAAGGTGAATCTCGTTTCCAGAAGCGACCAAGAACAACTAAGGTGACCATAACATTTACAAATAATGATGCAATAGGAGTTCTTCACCCACATGATGATCAGTTAGTAATCACATTGAAAGTGGCGAGCAAGAATGTTGCTAGAGTTATGGTAGACACTGGAAGTTTCGTGGATGTGTTGTTTAAAGACGCTTCGGATTAGTTGAACCTTACCGGATTAACACTAGAGCAGGTGAGAACCCCGCTATTTGGATTTACAGGGGAAAGAATTTTTTCGTTAGGCTCGGTAAAGTTACCAGTAACAATCATAGCAAAGCCATATCAACAGTTATTGATCATCAATTTCATTGTTATGGATACCCCTACTTCATTATAATATCATTTTAGGAATGCCTTTTCTTGTGGTAACAAAAGCAATTGTGTCTGTGTATCATCATATGCTAAAATTTTTTATTGAGGATAAAATAGGTATCATGAAGGGTGATTAGTAGTTTGCGAGGAGTTACTATGCCACTTCAATAAAAGAAAGTTTAGAACCGAATAGGGTATTTGAGCTAGAAAATACCAATTCAGAAGAAATGATTGAGAAGGAAAGCTCTAGTTTAGAAAGTGTTATGGACTTGGATCCTAGAGAGGCAGATAGGGAGAAAAATAGCGAACCAATGGAGAAGCTGATTCTGATCAGTATCTCATATGAGAATTCGGGTAAAATCGTTTGGGTAGGAGCTAAGCTGAGTTTTGAAATGCGTGGTCAACTTTCTGATTTTTTAAGGGAGTATTCAGATGTATTTGCTTGGACTCACCAGGATATGCCTGGAATAGACCTAAGAGTTATATCTCATCACC
Source organism: Boswellia sacra (assembly GCA_013180625.2). Taxonomy (NCBI): domain Eukaryota; kingdom Viridiplantae; phylum Streptophyta; class Magnoliopsida; order Sapindales; family Burseraceae; genus Boswellia; species Boswellia sacra. Next base: position 23,911 of record SNVD02004456.1, on the reverse strand, counting down.
TATCTGTAGACCCAAGCTATAAGCCAGTAAAACAAAAAAGGAGACAGTTTAGTGAAGAAAAAATACCAATCAATGAGCCAAAAGGTGAATAAACTTCTTCGAGCAAAATTCATTAAGGAGGCTCGATATCCAGAATGGGTAGCAAATGTTGTGCTCGTGAAAAAAGCAAATAAAAAATGGCGTATGTTTGTCGATTATGCTGATCTAAATAAAGTGCATTCTAAAGACAACTTTCCTTTGCCAAGATAGATCAGTTGGTGGACGCAACAGCTGGCCACGAGTTACTCAGTTTTATGGATGCGTTTTCAGGCTATAATAAGATTCTGATGAATTCTCTAAATGAAGAGAAAACATCATTTATGACGGATAAGGGTTAATATTGTTTTAAGGTTATGCCATTTGGCCTTAAGAACGCAGGAGCAACTTACCAACGGCTTGTTAATGAGCTTTTTTCTGGATTGCTCGGTAACAATATGGAGGTATATATAGACGACATGTTGACCAAGTCTATAAATATAATGCACCTTCGTGAAACTTTCCAAATTCTTAGACAATACCAAATGAAGTTGAATCCAAAGAAATGCGCTTTTGGGGTTAGCTCAAGAAAGTTTCTTGGCTTTTTGGTAAACCAGCGTGGGATAGAAGCAAATCCTGAGAAAATTGATGCAATTATGAACATGCGATCGCCGCAAAACTTAAAGGATGTACAGAGCCTAACTGGACGGATTGCAACTTTAAACAGATTCATATCGAGAGCAACGATAAGTGTCAACCTTTTTTCAAGGTAATGAAAAAAGGGAGAGGAATGACGTGGATGACAGAATGTGAGGAAGCCTTTCAGAAGCTGAAGGAATATCTAACAAAGCCTCCTATTTTATCAAACCAATACAGGCAGAGGTTTTGTATTTATACCTTGCAGTGTCACCATTAGCAGTCAGTTTGGTACTGATCAGAGAAAACTAGAATGTTTAGAAGCCAATCTATTATACAAGCAAGGCTCTGACTGACGCAGAGACCAAGTACTCAAAGTTAGAAAAATTCGCTTTGGCTTTGGTGGTTTCTTTGAAGAAGTTACCACCATATTTTCAAGCACACACGATTGTTGTACTTACTGACCAGCCTCTGAAACAAGTATTGCAAAAGCTAGACATGTCAGGGCAATTAATCAAGTGGTCGATAGAACTCAGTGAAATCGATGTGAAGTTTAAACCTCGACCTTTGATTAAAGCTCAAGCGATAGCTGATTCTGTAGCAGAATTTACTCCTTCCAAATCAGACCTAGACTCAAGAAAGGTGGAAGAAAATGATGGTGATAGTTATGCTCATCAAAATGGACAAAATTGTTGGGAATTGTTTGTAGATGGATCTTCCAATAATTAGAGGAATGGAGCAGAAGTAATTTTGATTAGCCCAGAGGGTGAAGAATTAGAATATGCTTTGCGATTCAACTTCAAAGCCTCAAATGGCGAGGCTGAATATAAAGCACTCATTTTCTGGTCTGAGACTTGTCTTGGAATTGATGGCTAAAAAGTTAATAGTTCGAAGCAACTCTCAGCTGATTGTAAGCGAAGTCAATTCAAAATATCAAACAAAAGAAGTGAATATGTAGGCATATCTTAAAAAGGTCTGTGAGCTACTTGGTCGATTTGTTGACGTACGAGTGGAACAAATACCTCGAAGTGAAAATGTCCAGGCCGACGCCTTGTCTAAACTTGCTTCTGACCCTGAGCAGAAAATTTCAAGAAGAATCCCAATTGAAGAGTTGAGTTTGCCAAGCATTGACCGAGTGGAAGAAATGATGAATATTGAACAATCGGCTAATTGGATCAGTCAGATTGTGGAATATTTGTCAAGTAGACTTCTTCCTGAAGAAAAGAATGAAGCTAGAAAGATAAGATATCAATCGGTAAGGTATACTTTAGTTGATGGTGTCCTATTTCGAAGAGGGTACTCTTCCCCACTACAAAGATGTCTACGTCCAGAAGAAGCAAATTATGTCCTTAGAGAAATTCATGAAGGGATTTGTGGTAACCATTCTGGAGGACGTATGCTGGCATATAAAGCTCTTAGGCAAGGGTATTATTGGCTAACAATGCAAAAAGATGCAAAAGAGATGCTGAAAAAATGTAATAAATGTCAGAGACTTTCGGACATTCCAAGGCAACCACCAAAAAAATTGACTACAATATTAAGCCCATGGCTGTTTGTCCAATGGGGGGTTGACTTAATAGGACCATTACCACTGGGAAGAGCACAAGCTTGATATGCAATTATTGTAGTGGATTACTTTACTAAGTGGGTGGAGGCATAACCTCTAGTGAAGTTACAGAGCAAAAACAACAGACTTCATACGGAAGAATATAGTTTGTCGCTTCGGGATTCCACACGTAATCATAACAGATAACAGATGACAGTTTGACAATGAGAGGTTTAAAAGGTTTTGTTCGAGTTGAAGATTGATCATTGATTTGCATCGCCAGCTCATCTGCAAGCAAATGGGCAGGTTGAAGCTACAAATAAGGCCATCAAGCATATATTGAAGACTAAACTTGAGAAGAAAAAAGGTCTATGGGTGGAAGAGATGCCACAGGTCCTCAAGGCATACCAAACAATTCCTAGAACAACAACACTTGAATCTCCTTTCTCTTTAGCTTTATAGTAGAAGCTGTGATACCCGTTGAGATAGGAATTTCATCCTATCGAACATAGCATTTTGATGAAAATATGAACTCACATCAAATGAGTCTATGTTTGGACTTAATTGATGAAAAAATAAAGATCAGGCTAGAATCAGGATGGCATCATACCAGCAAAAACTTGCTAGGTATTATAACCAAAATGTTCGAGCACAAAAGTTTCGAGTTGGTGATCTGGTATTGAGAAAAGTGATTCTAAACACCAAAAAACCCGGAGAAGGGTCATTTGGTCCGAACTAGGAGGGACCATACCAAATAACTCTTGTACTCCGACCAGAAACTTCCAAGTTGGCTTGCTTGGATGGAACAACATTAAAACGACCATGGAATGCAAACATGCTTCAAAAATATTATCAGTAGGTTCTTATTTATGATATTGATTTTCTTATGCATAATTTTACGATCCAATGAATAAATTCCTAGATATGATATTTGCTAGGATGTTGACATTTGCTTATCATTCATTAATAAAATCCTCACATGGAGGCTTGAGTTTTTATTCTATGAGACAATCTGAGAATTGTTCTGTATGACATAAACATATACAATGAGTCTTGCTAACAGTAAGACTACCTTATCAAAACATGGAATTGGGATAAATAAAAAGCCCCTAATATGGCCTTGTATGGATGCAGGGACCTAACAAGAGTGGTGAAATAGTAAAGGATATAATAATAATATTATATCCACAAAATAAATTTGCATATATATATTGCAACATAATCACCCTTGTGAAATAGTATATAGAGCGTAAAAATCACTTAAGATAATATAAACGGATAGAATAATAATTTCAGTTTAATTCTACTTAATACAGAATTTCCGAGTAGAGCAAAAATTAAGTTTAGTTCTACTGAATGCATATTAAATTTCAGAGTAGAATAGATAAATAAATTTTGTTAAATTCTACAGAAATGAGACAAAATATTGAGCAAGATAAATTATTTTTTAATCTTGCTAGTTAAAAAATTCTGAGTGGGTTAACCTCTTAAAATAATATTGTGAGTAGGACAAATGCTTTATTTAATCCTACAAAGTCAACATATGTGCATATATCTACATCTAATATCTCTTTCATAAAGTAGGGCTAAAGATCTTTAGAGCAGGATCTTACCAAGCTTCTGTTGGGTAGAATGAAGCTTAAAATGAAAATTTTTGGTTAATAGCGAGACTATTAACAAACTTTAAAAAAAGGGAGAAATTCTACTTATATTTAATGATTTTTGTAGACTATGGTCATTCTTGATCCTGAACATACTAGGTTCTTAGCAATCTTGATAGAAACAAATTATATTTGGGTTTCTATTTGGCAGAATAAAGTGAGCTACTGAGAATCCATGAGGTTGTAAAAAATTACCTTCAGAATTTAATGGCCAATTCAAATTAAAGAATTGGGTTATATCAAGAGATTTCAAAGCTCATCTATGAAAGATTCAGAAGGGGAGAGTTCATAAATTTAAATTTCAAAACTCAGAATGTAGTAGCTCAGACTCGAAGCTATCTTATCTAGCTTATCTTCCAAATTAGACTGCATGAAAATTTTAAAAGAAAAGATTCACATTGAAGGAAGTACCGAATTAAAAAGTGTTTGCTCATCAAAGTCACAAAAGGTCATCAAGTAAGTAAATATTATTTTAATATTGCATATTCAAAGTTTTTTTTTTAAGCTTGGATGGAGTATTACGTGGCTGCAGAATGACTCAAAAGAGACAAAATAATGGCCATTTGAGAAGTATAGGCTCTAAAGTTTTGTAAGATATTACAAAATTACCGAGTAGACTTTCCAGAGAATGCGACCAAATCTACTACTTGAGCAGTGAAGAATGGAAGGCGAATGCTACTTGAGAATAGTCATGTATTCAGACATGCAGAAATACCATGAGCAAGTTTTATATATATATTATGTAAAGCATGTGCGTTGGGCTTATGATTTGATGGATAGCATTCAACCTTCAAAGTAAACACGAGAAAGCCAAGTCAATAACATGATTGACAAAAAGATAAAGTCATAGAGCAGGCAATTGCTAGTCGAGATACCGAGTAAAACAGTATGAGTTTTGCTTATCTCAGTTTGAAGGTCAGATAATATCTTTTGTAGAGTAAGGCACATTTTTGTAGCCTTGCATGAGAATATATTTGCTTTATCATGTGAAACTATGATAATGGAATCCTACGTGGATGAATGAATGGAACACTAGAAGACAAATCAATGCTTTGTGAAATTAAGTGCTAGGTATCAAGCTTACAAGAATTTAGAATTTCCAAATCCAACTTTCCAAGTCAACAAGTACCAAGCATTGACAACGGCAAAATTGGTCTAAGGAATGGTACTTCTTTTTTCCAAACACCAAATAGAGTATTTTAGAAAATTAGAGCAAAGAATTCAGCCACATAGAGTATTGTTTTGAAAGTATAATACAAAGTACTATGTGAAATATACCGAGCACACGAATCGTCAATTCAAAGTTACACGAATCAAATTCTACCAAGTCAGAACATAAAATACTGAAGCTTGAAAGTCAAGTTCAGCATTTCAAGATCATTTTGTGGTTGAGAAGTCAGAATACAAAGCTAAAAGTTCAGTGTTGGTATTGAGAGAAAGGAAAAAATGCCGATTTCAAGCTTCAGAGTTGAACATTCTGATCCTAAAGCTTTATAGATTTCTAAAAAGCTGGGGGGCTTATGTAGAGTGTAAAAATTGCTCATAATAAGTTGGAAGGGCTTTGGAGTAAAAATATACCGAATGAAATTTTGACAGAGCTACGGAGTAGAATTTCTCATTGGTTCTGAGTCAGTTGAGGTCAAATCAATCACTTCCGAATGCTTAATTCCGAGTGGATTAGATTACATAAATTCCGAACGGATTAATTAGACTTTGAATTTTTTATGAATGATAACATAATCAGATGCATTCGAGAATTTAAAATCTCAAGATCGAGAACATATCCGATTGGAATTATAGTCTATCATATATTTGGATACGTTTGAATTCTTGTTGAACAATGATTAAAAATCGCTAAGACTTAGCTATAAAATGACGCGATGACTTGAGGTACATTCATTCAGAACATACTGAACATAATATACTTCCTTCAGTCACTGACTTGAGCGTCGGAGAGTCTTAGTCAGCACCACAGCCGGCTAATTCTCTGACTTTTTTTCTCTGTTTTGTAGGTGCTCAGCTCTCACACAAGTCTGCCACATGTATTCTTTAAGTAGGCGAAATTTTGACGTCGACAAAATTGATTTATTTCCAATTTCTTTCTTTTCTTTTTCTTTTTTTTAAGAAAATTAAATAGAAAGGAAACCTAATCAAATTAAATATATTTATTTATTTATTTGATATATATTTTATTTTCTGTTTTGATATATATATTTTTTCATTTTGATATAGATTTTATTTTTTTCATTTTGATATAGATTTTTTTCCCATTTTGATATAGATTTAGTTTTTCATTTTAGATTAGATTTCTATTTTTTATTTGATTTTCTTAACAAATAAAAAAGAAAAAAATAATTTTGGTTAGGATTGTGTCATTGGGATTCTAGTTTGATTGCAATTTAGATGTTATTAGAATTGAGCTTAGTTGTAGTTAGTTGTTTTATTGAATGAGCCATTTTTCATTTAAATAGCTTAAATAAAATTTTTATTCACATAAAGTGAAAATTATTCTTCTGGTCTGATGGTAAAGCTCATGTTTTCTAACTTATACGTACGAGGTTCAAATCTTAACATACGTAAAATTTTCTAAAAAGATAAAAGGGCAAGATATTTCACTTGAGAGAACGATGATGTTTCGGCGAACAACGGGCGATTGCCAATTTTGTTTGCCGCTGCATTTTCGAAGAGGCGATTTAAGGAGCTCGGGAATCGTGGCGGTAAATTAATCAACGCCTGCCTAGCTCGTCTTTAAAATGTGTTTCGGCTGAACCAATATTTGCCTGCGTGTAATAGGAGCTCATATCAAGTGCCATGCAATTTGTTGAGCGCTTGTACAGATAACCTACCAATGATACGACAATGCGTGAATAATCAAGAAACAATTATAAGAGTTATCAACATTAAAAGGATCATACTAATCATGTGCCAAAAAATTTAAAAGCTATATCCACAATCTGATAGATTAACATATGATTAAATTTGGTCATTGTTGAAGGTTAAAAACCGGCAATTATCAAATATTTAAAACCAACAGTATAAGAGATTTAAAAGGGTTATCTAGTTGTTGAGTATTAGAGCTCAATAACCCCATATATATATATATATATATATATATATATATATATGTGTGTGTATGTATGTATGTATGTATGTATGTATGTATGTATTATACTTTCTTGTATGATCATAGTATATAAAATTTTTCAAAGATATTTATTTTCCACTATTCATTCGATGCAATTTTGGTCAACTTTGCAATTACCCTAATATTGAATCTTCCAAAATTAAAGTGTTAGTCTCATTATTTTATCGAAAAACGATGTTAGTCACCACTCAGACACAATAATATTAATTTGCTTGCCTATTCAAGTCTGCGTCACCAACCTGATAATGTTATTGAATTTGGTATAATAATAATCCCTTTACTAAAAAGAAGACGACAATAAAACTTGAAGTAAACATAAAGATTAGTTACTTCTATATGAAAAAGTCTAGTAATGATAGGGCTGTTATATATTAATTGTTATTTGTAACTCGATCTAAGGGTTGTTACTTGTTAGCACTTCAATAGTATTTGCTTACTCTCCATTTATTTATTCTCTTGGATTATCTGCCAAGGAAGTAGCCAGCCAGCAAGTAGCAGCTCGGCCTTCGGCCCACCACTAGCAATTAAATGGATAAGAAAATGATGGGTTTGTATAAAACGATATTTCTGCAATTTCGGTGGCTGGGCTCTACTAATGGACCCTTACAATTACAATTAGTTAATGGTGGCATGGTCCCAAACCTGTGAACCCTTGCTACAGAATTCTGGCCGCTTTGTTGTCTAGTAGAAAGTGACTTTCATTAGCACGTATATTTTCTTTATGTAATATTTGTTTCCTAACGGATGTTGTGGGGGATATGGTAACACTTTCATCTCATGGTGAAGCTACGTTGTATTAAGGAGAAAGAATTATGTAGAACAGGCTCATCGGATCACTTTACTGATTTGATAGTCAATTTACTTATTTGATAGTCACTTTGTTGATTTAGTCAGTCTACGAAATGATGATGCACTATTATAGATGAATTGAGAAAATATAGAATAATGAACAACTAGTGTTATTTTCGATCACTTATGAAGATTTTTCTTTTTTGTTCAAAGCGTTAAGTATATATTTTTACAATAAGTTGCATATATACGAATTTTGTCCAGTGTGACTAACGATTCAAGATGAAAGAGACCAGAGATTAAATCAGAAAGAGAAAACTGTCAATGCATGAAGAAGACCATTTTAATTTAGGGAGAAGGGGGTTGGTTGAAACATGTCAACATGATATACACATGTTAATATAATGTATTCTATTCAAAGGATGCGGCGGTCATTTTACATCATACATCATGTTAAATAATAAAAGGATTTAGCTACGGTATTGGTGCATCCGTTTTCATATTTTTAATTTTTTGTAAATTAGTGTAAAAGTTGTGAATCATTATATAAAAGTCATAAATGTGCAAATTTATTAATTTACAATTTTTTTATATTTATAATTTTTATATAAAGATTTATAACTTTTATACTATTTTTATAAATTTTAAAAATAATTGTACCGTAGCATAACCCTAAATAAAAAGAGTGTTTTTTTTCAAAGCCCCGCTTTCCAAGAGATGTAGCTGTGCAACGGAACTATGCAAAATGCAAAACATTAAAAGCTCTTTTATCTTTCTCAACTCATTTCTTCCCACCAGAAAACCTTGGAAAATGATTAACCATCAAATTAATTTTCCGACAAATTTTCTCTTAGATAATAAAAACAAAAATTCCACAATGACTAGCCCCCACACCCCCAAAAAACCTTTATTTAGCCCTGTTTGAAGTTTCTTAATTCTACCCTTGACCTTCAGACTTTTTATGACTGATAAATGGGTTATGCTACAGTATACCCGGTGCACTAAATGCACCTTTTTTTTTACATAAAATATGGAATTTTTTTTTGTATAAAGTTTGAAAATTTCAAAAAAATTAAAAAATACTAAAGGATCTCAAACTTTATGCAAAAAAAAATCCAAATTTTATGGAAAAAAAAAAAAAACACGTGCGCAGCCGGTGTCTTATAGTTTTTCCCTGATAAATTCGGTGGGTCAATCCTTGTGGGGTAAATTTTCTATTTGATTTGGGATTGATGATCAAAATAACGTTTTAATTATGTTTCTTCTCATGTGTGGGCTTTAACCCTCTTTCGGTTTTTGGATCGGTAGTGTTTTATTCGTGGTGGAGGTTTCAGTCAAAAACTGGAGCCTAAAATAAATTTACGATTTTACGAAACATTCTAAGCATCAAATATCACCAAACCCTTTTGGAGGACTTCAGACTTTTTATTGAATCATTTATTAAATTCAAATAATTAAAGAGAGGATATGCCAAATCCGCATGAGCAAGTGGAATCTCGTTACATTTTAAGTACTTCACGTCTCTGGAACTTTTGTGATTGATGAACGTTTTTTACTTTTTGGATTCATTTTATAATGGATCGGTTTTATGTCTTGTACACTGTGGAATTAAGTAGAATGTTGAAAATTTTAGCTCCAGATGACGAAAATGACAAAATATGGTTCGAGATATAATTATTTGATCTATATATAGCTGGCCTAGATTTTAAATGCTTTCAAATCTCCTTTAAAAAGGTGCAAGATTCTTGAAAGCTCTATCCGATACACTGTGTTCAACGAAGCTTCAACTTAATTCCAATTATAATATATATATATATACATAGTTGTATAATATATTTTGAGATGACGTTTTTAAACTATGTTGATTTTTATTTTTCTAAAAACACATATTTATTAATATATTTTAATTTAATATAAAAAATATCATTTCCACAATAAAAAAAGGTAAAAAAATCAACAATATATTTTTACTAAATTTTGAAAATAAAAGTACAAAATATAAAACTAAACACATCCTTGGAATCTCTTAAAATATTGAAAAAAGTAATTAAAAACCTTTTTTAAGTTTGAAATTTTATAAAAAAAAAGTTAGGCGAGTTAGTGAGCCAAATGTATTTGCTAAGAACTTTGATGAAAGTTTATATATATTTTGAATAATACTATATCTATAATCCATATACAATCAACTCTCTATACAAAGTTGACAAAATTCTAACAATAGTGTTAGACTTATAATCTTCATATAACTCAAACTCTACAACCTAATGTGACAATCTATATAGGAAAAATTTACTAAAGGAGTAAAAAGAAAACGAGGAAAGTTACATCTCAAATAAAATTTGCTATATACACTACCATATCATATTGTATAATTTATGTTGTATGTAGGTTGTAAGTATAACGTTACTGAAATTCTAATTCATTTATATTTTTTCCTCCTCTAATAAATTTTTATTAACTCAAATTATAAGGATAATTAGTTTAAATAGATGTAGATGTAGCATTGCTTATATGTTTTATGTATCCAATACTTTGAAATTTTAATATTCATCAATGCAAAAATTCAATAGAATTTCATTAAATTTTTCTTATATCTTTTTATCTTCTTAAAGTATCGTTCATGAAACTTTTGAACAACCAAATAAATTGGTTGTTGAAAGAAATACATGATATTTAAGATGGAGCTAATTAAGATCATGCTACTGTCGGTTTAAAAAAAAAAAAAGGTTACTAAATTCAGTTTACAAATGTGATACTTTGTACATCATTGGATCTTGTATTTCAATTGTTAGAAATTTTATTTTACTGATTAGCCTTCTTGTAATTTAATTTTTTTTATTTGCAATAATTTTTATCAAATTATTTAATTGAAAAAATATTAATTGAGACAATTTTTAAAAATAATTACGGTAAACATTTTATTGCTTTTTAAAAATATTTTTCACAAAACATATTTTATTAATCTTTTAGTTGAAATTATAATATCATGTAATTTAGCATAAGTGTACAAATTCACAGGGTACAATATCGTACCAAACGATAAATAGTATTTTGTATAGACTAAAAATAATACTATAAATTTTAGCATGACAAACATGCCCGGTTAGTTTATGTTTGGTATTGCATTGAACTACAAGACGACTTGTATATAACTATGGCTACAAAACTCGCACCTAATTATTTGATTGGTAAAAATATATATTTTAATACTATATATTATAAATATAATTAATTAAATTTTCAACCAATTGATTGTTAATTTAATGTCCTCGCTGTTTATAAAATTACTCAATCAAAATTTTATTTAACATTTTTAGTATTCAATTAAAAATCAAACCTATCATTTATCATTTCAATGATAATTTATTGTAGTCCTATTTAATCCACCGCAGGAGCAGGCCCTACTCGATTCCCTACCCTGTGTTAATTTTTGAGATTTTGTTGAATTAAATTGGATAACGCACCCTACTCTTTGTGTTAATTGTTGAGATTGTATTGAATTAAATTGGATACTGTAAGATTAGATAAAATATAATATTGCATTATGAAAAGAAAAGTTATATATAATGGTAAGTATGGATCTGATAACCTAATTATCCTGTAATTGTAATTTGCCGGACCAAATGCATTCGACGTTTAATAACATTATTACTAGAATAATAATTGTACTAAAACTTAAACAAAATTAGGATATAAAATTTGTATTATTTTAATTAATGTGATATCATCTTATCATTTCTTATATCATAATACTATAATTATATATTTTAAAAAAATTAGGAGTTCGTCAAATTTGTGATGAAGATATATTGTCTTCTCTTCATAAACTAGTGAATTTACACTACGATTTTAATTTGAATTTTTTCGACTCAATATCATTATTAATCAAGAAGACAATAATCTAGTGTTAAAAATTTATTGATAAAAGTAATTAAGATATTTTATTATAAACATTGCTTAAAAGATGGAAGAAATTGCGTGGAGTAGGCGCCACCGACTCCCATTCCATACAAGTAAAAGCATTTTAATAAGTAGGGGTTAGGTAAAACGTAAAAGAAACACATTCTCCTCTCCTCTTTTAGGGTGTTTTTTTTGGGAGTCGTGACATGACTTATTAGCAACTAATTTAATCAATAGAAGCTTCTCTCTCTCTTTTTTTTTTTTCTTAATAATGTTTTTAAAATTGAGTTCCACGTTTTGTAGCATGTCACTATTGTTCGACTCAATCGGAGAGTTTAGATAAATGGACGGTATAGACATTTTATTCCAATAACATTATTCATATTATAGTAGCAACGATCATATTATTTCCATTTTGAAATATCTCAGTTTCCTTTCAATCACTTTGATTTTGATTTCCATAATTTACATATATATACTGTTTTATTTTCTCATGGGGATGACGGATGAAAGTTTTCCTTTGTAACGAGGTGAGGAAGATACCTAACTAGTTTTGAACCATGCAAGTGACAAGAAATTAGCTAAATCTTGAAGTTAAGACCTCCATTATATAGCGAACATGGTAGAAATAACTTTAAAATTAAAAAATTAAAGTAATAGTGTTAATGGTGTATGTTAAATAAGTGTTCATAGTCTATCACTTGTTTTAATTCTATTATTTGTATTGAAAAGATTAATACCCCCTCTTACAAATTTTTTTATTGGTGGTTAAATATAATTGAATAAATAAATTTAAAAAATTTATTTCATTGATTAAGGATGATGATGTAATAAACATTCATAAATCCCTTTGGATTTTAATATATAATTTGTAAGTATTAGTAATTTACTTCACCAACATCCATTAATAATTTTTTTTTATGAAAACGTGTTTAAAGTTTTTTTTTTTTTGGGTGCAAATGACCATACTGTGACTTGAATCTGTAATACTAATTCGTAGCTATTCATATTTCTATAATTAATAATTGATGGAAGGGACAATAATGACAAATAGATGCATGTTAATATCATAAACTTAACTTAAATATTTTCAGATTAAATAAATATAATCCATATCCGAATGCTATACTAATTAAATAAAATAGTTTATCAACTTTATTGACTAAAATAAAAGATTACAAAAAAGGTGCTGCCTGCTTTCAGCCCACACCCACTCCCTATGGCATAGACTTGTTTTCCCTCGCCAAGAAAATTACTGACCGTCCGATCCGACCCAACATCCATCAATCACGGAAGAATCAAATCAAATCAGGCGGTAAAGATACGATTTAAAAAGGTGTTGGAATCTCTCATCCCAAAACCAATTTTCGACGATAAAGAAAACAAAACAATTTTACTTTCTGCGCCTCTCCGCCGTGCTATCACGTCCCGTTACTATTTCGAAAATTATTAAAAATTACGTAAAACGGTAACAGACGCTAAATACAATATTATAAAGCACTAAAGCAAGAAAGAGAAAGAGAAAGAGAAAGAGAGAAGGAATGAGGATCGCTTTATCCAAAAAATCACGTGCGTAATTTGTGCAATCTGATACGCTGACGACTAGTTGGAGCGAGACGGCGAGTGACATCGGATGTACGCAATTATTACTTTCTGCCGGCTTTTTCTGTGGGCACTCTCGGCTCTCCTGTCACTTCACTTCACTGACACTCGGCGTGGGCTAAACTGTACGGACAAATCACTATTCCCAATAAATAGTTTATATTATGGATAAGTTTCAGACAATTCTTATATTATTGCTTTTTTGCCCTTTGATTCTCCTATATTTTCGCTTTAGTCATAAAGTTGCATTATATTCTCACTTTTTCCCTTTTAGACAATGGATTAAGTGAAGGTGCACCGAATTTTTAAAATATTTTTTCTTGGAAACGAAAAAAGAAAAAATTTGGTGGCACTGTGACTGTGCGAGAGTCTATTATCCTGTCCGCCCGCTGGCAACATGTTCACAAAAAATATGGCTTTACATATTAACAGGTGTTCTATATATCCACATGTCAATTAGGAATTTTAAATAATGATAAATAAATAATTAACTTAAATTAAAGCAACAAGTTATTAATATTTTTTTTAGATAAAACAATAATAAGAATATTTTATTAGAAAGAACGACAAAAAGATAGCAAAATCAAGGATATTTGAAACGTTACCATATACTAAAAATTTAGACCTCATGGTTTTAGCTGGCTCATCAATACGTATATATATATTTTACAATACAATATTAATGTTTGCACTTATTAGTTTGTCTATTTTATTATTGTTACCTGTCAATCTATTGGACAGTAACACTTAATAAAAAAATACCGATTAGACTATATTGGATAAGGTGATTACATCTATTTTTTTTAAAGATAATAATTTTTAAGAAAGTCCTTTAATTTGTGTTATTTTTAAATTTATTTTCATCCGTTAATTACATAAACTTCGTTGCTAAATATGATGTGACTACCATAAGACCCTTATTACGTAAATTTAGGTATGTGCCATTCGTGAGATTTAATATGATTTCGGCTACTTACAATAACTATGTACAAGGATATTCTAATTCTAAGGTCACATAGTTTATCCCGGACCTACCCTTCAATAACAAATCGTGGGTAGGTCATGACACTGATATGGGTGAAATATTTGTCCCATCTAAAAGGACAAAAGACTATAGTGCATAGTAATACGTGGATCAATGATAGTTGATAAATATTTTATTTTACGATATCAAAATATTAAATTATGAAGTAATGATTATGTTGCCATGAGCACTTTGAATTTCAATGAGGCAGGCAAAACCTTTTATGGTCTACACGTTTATTGAATCAAAACGTACCATATTCCAAAGCTATAATCATATATATAATTTTATTTTTTAAAATAAAATAGCTTGCAAAATTACCCAAATGTCTTGAAAGAAAGTTATGAAAGAAGACCAAAAAAAAAAAAAAAAAAGGCCAACGAATGGTCACCATTGTACGTGTTTGCTGTCATTTGTCATGTACATTGTGCGTATCATTATCGTATCATATATCATGTACCTTATCCAGATTCCGTCCTGTATATTGAGATTCAACTCCTAGAGTGACATGCATAAAATGATATGCATGTATTTATGATAGATTCTTTATATCCATGAATTTAGATTTTGTAGCTTAATGAATAAACATATAGACTAGAGAAAAGTAAATAAATGCAAGAACATGAAGGGGGTAATTGTAAAACCCTAAATTAGAAATAAAATTATGTTAAATAGTTTCTTAAGAATAAATAAACAAAACATACCATATTAATATTATTCCATATGCTTGCTTGAATTAATGAAACTTTATTAATATAGATAAAAAAGATAATATACTAATATAATACCACATAGTCTTATGGCGTACCATCATTAAGTTATATGTTAAGAACTAAAATAATTTTTTTATTATTACAATATATAGTATATTAAATCATTATTTAACAAAAATATATCAATAAGTGAAATTATGAAAACATATCTTTTATGAGGTCATCCTAGAAATTTAAGAAATTTTTTTAAAAAGAACCTTAATTTTTATGCACTTTTAAAAATAATTCGGTAGTTAGAAGCTAGTAGTTGTCGAGCTCCCGAACATAACTATAAACCATTGAGCTATTGAATAAAGGCGATGACATGGAAATGCTTTTAAGACGATATGATTTTTGAGAACATTATAGATTTAAGGGTATTTTTTTAAAGCTTACTTAATATTAAATTAAAGTAAACTATTATAATTGAGAAAATTTCACCACTTTTAAATAGTAATAATTGTTTATTTTTTCTAATATTAAAAACAGGAACCCTCCAATTTACTATATTTATGAATAGGCCTTCTCCTGAATGTGCCTATTCAAATCCCTCCTCAGCTATACACACAGAGATAAAGTTAAAAAAATAATAAAATAAAGGAGGAACAGAGACTGCTTTGATTGACCATAAAAGGGGGAGAGTGAATGAATCCTTTTTTATCTTCAAACTGCTTTCTTTTCACCCACATTCTCTATTCTCTGCTCCTATCTTGACACGCTCTCTCTCTCTCTCCCCCTTTCATTGGTGGCATTTCCACGCTCCCAACTCTCACAAATAAAAACACAAAAACAAGTCCAGACAACATCCGCCCACCGCAAGCTGGTAAGTGTCTTCAATGCTTTTGATCTCCCAACTTCCCTCTTCTGTGACCCTGTAATTGGTGGGATATTTTATTTTACTTTTTTTACTCTGGATCTGAATACAAAGTGTCTGCGATTCCCTCTCTCTCTCTCTTTCTCTCTGTTACTTAACTAGGGTTTGTTTCGGATTCTTCTATTTTTGGCAAAATGCCGCCACTTTTACCACAGACCTGTCCCTCTCTTAACTTTGTTTCTCTCTTGAACGTCCGCTAAAAATAGAAACTTTCTTTGCTATTTGTGGTGGGGATGTGCGATTACATGTTGGTTCATTCCTTGCTTGCCTTGAACAAAGTGAAAAGCCCAATAAAATGACTCGCGATTGATAATTTCTTGTTGATTATTTGTTTCTCTTTAGGAAGGTCATACTGTTGGTAAGGAAGGAGAAGAAGGAGAATGGCTAGAGAGAAGATTCAGATCAAGAAAATCGATAACGTGACTGCCCGGCAGGTTACTTTCTCTAAG
Organism: Boswellia sacra; assembly: GCA_013180625.2. NCBI lineage: Eukaryota > Viridiplantae > Streptophyta > Magnoliopsida > Sapindales > Burseraceae > Boswellia > Boswellia sacra. The sequence goes on along the minus strand of SNVD02004456.1, from coordinate 7,518 downwards.
CGACGAAGAGGGCTCTTCAAGAAAGCTGAAGAACTTTCTGTTCTTTGCGATGCTGATGTTGCTCTCATCATCTTCTCAGCTACCGGGAAACTCTTTGAATATTCCAGTTCAAGGTGCTTTTTTGGTCCCTCTCTTTATTTTATATATATAGAAAGATATAGATATTTGGTGGTTTTTCTATAGAGATCCTTGATAGGATGCAGAAATGTTGAAGACTCATGTTAGTGGACTTAGAAATTGTGTTGGTGTGTTAGTAGAATATGGGAAAGTTAAAAGAAAAATATTGATAAAACAAAGGATCTGTAGCTGCAACTTGATATGACAGTTTTGTAATTTAGTTTTTCAAGTCCAATATCAATTGCCTGGGCTACTTTCTTTTATCCCATCAAGTTAGAGTTTTGCATTAAGCTTGTGCTGCTGTTTTCTCCTTTCTGATTCTGTGTATTATTATTTTTTATATCACTGTTTTGTTATTATATTTGATACCAGTTTGATGTTTTCCCTAATTAAGTAGAATTTCGTGGGATTTGGCCAGTTCTTTCATGAAATACTGATTAGAACGTGTTTTTCATGTTTATTTTATTTATTTGATTGGCTGCTTTAGAACATTTTTTCTTTGATTCCTTGCTTAACTTCTTTGCTCTTGTTCCAGGAAAATAAGTGATTAATATTTTTTCTCCTCTTTTAACAAATTTATTTCATGCTGGTAAATGCTTAGATAATTGTAAGGTGCTATCATGATGTCATCAGTCAGTACGGTAAGGGATAAGAGATTTTTCTGCGGGATTCATGAGTAGAGCCAATAAGAAGATATGTAATTGAATGTGTCAATAGACATCAAATTGATGAGTAATTATGCTTAGATTAGTTGATGTCATTAAATAGCAATCTTAGCAAGTATTCGATGATACGAAAAAGGAAAGCCAAGTAAAATAGAGTTCGAGTCCTTTAGCATTAACTTCAGTTCTAGATGTAAATTATTCCTTGTATAAAAATTTTCTATAGTAATTAACGATTAATTGAAGGTGAAGAATTCCGAAAATCATAACAAAGAAGTCATATCTCACATAGCAGTCTCATAGCAGCCTCAAGTATAGCTTTGGTACATCACTTTTCCACTGCTTTTTCCTTCTTTATGTATTTGCTTTGCCCGTATTTTCTAATTTTTGTTGTGGTCCAAATAGACTAAAATAGAATGAAGAAAGCCAGTGTGAACTTGAATGCAGTAGAACAGTTTCTTATTGGGAATCAACACAGCTCATGACACGTAGGTAGTTGTACCAGTGAAATCCTGTCTCCTGAAGGAGGCTACTACTTACTAACAGAAGCTATAAAGCCTTAATGTGACAAATATGTCAGGGACGACCATATTGATGTGTTGGAACACTTGTTTTGGAAAGTATATTGAAGAGCAAGCCATGACCTGTAAAGCCCTAATGTGACAAGTGAGAGTTAGCTAACACGATCTTGATGTGTCGGCACATCTTTCCTAGCATTTTATGGTGTTCATAGGGGTTACTTATTACTATTGCTCTACAAGAAATATCATATAGGAAAGTCATGTACCATTTGCGCGTAATTTTTGATTAATAATCTAGCCTTTTTGAGCCATGAATATGTTCACATGGTTAACATATATGATGACAAGTATACCAAGAATGCTTTTTCTTACATTCACTTTTTGCTTTATAACAATCAATTTTGCGTTTTGTAAACATTGCATGTTGTCATTTTGGAAGTGTCATCTTTAATGTTGAAGGGTTAATCTAATCAATGATATATTAAATAGACGATACAAAGTATAACCTTGTTTTACTGGAAGCCTTAAAACTCCGTTTTGTTTTGTACTCATCCATTTGCTAGAGGAAAGGCCACGTGCCTTCATTCTTGCTTATGCTATCATGATGTTCTATGATAACTGCAACTTGTTTTTGTTGTTTGTGCTGTCCATGATGGGATGTGTCCAAGAAGTGGGTGCACTAAGTCAAGATTACAACTATCTTACTAAATCAAGATTACAACTATCTTTAAAGTGGCCTGAGAAGAAACATTAAATATTCGAAAGAATATGAGAAATATGGACAGAAGTGAAATTTCTGATCAGCAGAAAAAGTGACAGGATAATTAATGCAACCAAACACATCAACTTACTAGTAATGTTGGAATTGTTTTAGGTTAAAAGATTTAGGTGTGTATATGTTATTTGTTGGCATTGTTGGTGCAGATGTTGATTTATTAACAACCTATTAGGAAGGGTAATACTGAGGGAATAGAAAACGGTCTGGAATATAAGGGAACCGTGAAATCAAACTTAAAAATGAAAAGTTGACCTGTATTTTTTTGGCTATGGCCTTTTTCTTTGATAGAAGTCATCCAACATACTTTGCATGCTTGCCGTGGCAGTAAGATTTTCACGGTGCTGGATTGATAGCTAATAATTAATCCTTGTATTCTGCTTCTTAATGTTCAACTGTTGCCTTTTTTCTCTCTATTTTGTACGCGTATAGTTCTTTCCTTTATATGTCTCCTTTTTTATGATTTGGGATGGTGGTTATCTTGATTTAATGCTGGATGGAATAACTTCCTCCATGGTTGCATGATTGAGCTAATGTGATATTGCTTAGTTATTGAATCAAGTAGATTTTGTCTATGTTTCTTTTCTCGTTTTGTCTCTCCTGGTGATGCTGTAACTACTACTAGTCACAAAAAACTACGACTTACCATTTTAAATTATCAAGCCTTTGGACGAGGTTATAATGTTGATAGCTGTGAATAAAATTAAAAATTATTAATCAATTTTTGCATATGTTTTTCCTTATTGACTGAGGAGAACGGTTTTGCCCTTTACACAAGACTAGAATAAAACTGAGCAACTTCCAGATACATCTCTCATTTGAAAAGTTAAGTTCGATTTACCATGTATAAGCTATGGAAATTTGCTGATCAACCGAAAAAAATTATTAGAAAAAGAGAAATTTCTAGGCAGGCTTCCTGCACGACTTTTTAGGTGCATGTTTGTTGTCTACTGAGGCCACAACTTACAGTGAAACTTGGATCTTCAATAAGCAATTTATAATTAAAAAGGTTTAACCACCAAGGGACGTTCGATATTTTCAAACTCCAATACTTATTATGCTTTATTTTATCGTCAACATAACACAGAGCTGTTTATACGATTGAATTTTACGTAAAAAATGCAGCATGTAAATTTGACAATTCTTTTATAAAGCACTTTCAGTATGATCTTCACAGCATTTAATCTTAGATCAATATTAATTTAACCCACAATGGGTGTGTCTTGATCTCAAAACAAGATTACATATTAGCTTCATTTCTCTTAGGTCTCATTACTTTGATTTGTAGGGGTGTGCTAAAAAGTATTGAACTGTAGTATGATTGACCGCATCCCCGTAGCTTGAAATTTCATCTAATTTTAGGTTGAAATTTCATGTAGAGTTGGGCATAATTATAGGATGCTTCGATCTTCATTTCTTATCTTTATGCTTTAAACCTGTTTGGATGGCTGGCAATGGCTGGCAATGCATGTGCTCATGAATTGAAACACATAAAATATTGTTTATATTAAAGTTGCTGGTTATGCATTTTATTTGTCAAATTTCCGTAGACTTTTTCATTCATGGAATTTTGGTCTAAGCTATTAGCAGCCAAATAAGGTAAACAGAATATTTTCCAATCCAATCAACCTTGACATGTTTTGTTTAGTCATCTACTTTTTTAATACATATGCGCTCTAAAATTTAGAGATTAACCGAAATGAGTTAACATTCTTTTGGGATCGAAAGCTAGTTTCACTCCCAGCAAATGACTTAATTTGCGATACCTCTTTCTTCTTCTTTTTTTTTTTTTTTTTTCTTATAACTTTTGAAGCATGAAGGAGATTCTAGAGAGGCACCAGCTGCACTCGAAGAGCTTTGACAAGTCGGGACACCCAACACTTGACTTGCAGGTAAGTTGGGTAGTTTATTTCATTTTACTTTTTTATTTTTTAATAAATTTAGATTTGAGCTATTTCTTTATGATTATTCCCACGGACAAACTGAATTTAATTGGCAACAAGATTAAATAAGGAGTTAATCCATTATTATAATTGGTCTAAATAGGAGTTTTGGTTATATGTAAGAGTATTTGTACTTATCAACTAGGGATGACTACTCGGAAGTGGATTTTCTTTAGCTTTATAAAACCGATATATTGATCGCAGAAATGATGTTTTCTTCGGGCATGCTCGTTACTAAACGATCTAAATGCAAACTCGATATTGCTTTTGTGTCCGCATGCAAATATTTGTATAGAATTATTTATTTCACAGATTTTGTTTTTTTTTTTTAAATAAATAAGATTCACTTAAAAAACTCACACGTGTAGATGTTAAACTTCACACTAAGTTTATTGGAGTTTACATTACTTTGATTTTTACATCAGTCCAATATATATATACACACACACACACACACAAAAACACACACAAAAAAATATAAAACTTTTAAATTTAGACAAAACTCCCGTCGGTCCTTACATGTGTAGGAATAACTCTTGTACAATCCATAGAGATGCAACCAAGTAAACTAGTTAGAATTTGCATTGATGAATTTAGTATGACGAGCTGATTAAATTTTTTAATCATCTTGCTCTTAATTTATCTTGTAGAACAATATGTGTTACTTGTACACAAACATTTTGAAGTTAAATTTTTTTATAGCACTTTGATATGATCAATCTCTATATTCCTTTTTCTTTTGCTTTCTCAAATAATGAGAAAAAATCTGAACTTTAGTTGGCGGAGAACAACTTCTCCAGCTTGAGCAAGGAAGTTGCTGAGAAAAGCCATCAACTGAGGTAAAAAATCTCTGTTGATTACCTTGGATTAATAATTTGTTGAAGTGTGCATAATTAGATTTTAGATAGGATTAGTTAATCCTTTTGTGATGCAAAATAGGCAAATGAAGGGAGAAGAAATCCAAGGTTTAAACTTGGAAGAACTGCAGCAACTTGAAAAGTCTCTTGAAGCTGGACTGAGCCGGGTGATTGAAAAGAAGGTTTGGCAGCGATTATAATTTGGTTCCCCAAGTTTGGTATTATATGAAGTTTGGTATCATATGATAATGAAAGTTGGTGTAACTATTTCATGGTTTTGATTATTTCTTATTTTTATTTTATGCTTTTTAGGGTGAGAAGATCATGAGAGAGATCAATGACCTTCAAACCAAGGTTAGATAACTTGAATCTTATTTTTGGTTAATATAAGATATCAAAGAAAAGAAAGATGATTTTTAACCATAAAGGAGGTGAGCATCTTTTCATTAGTAAATGAGTTGATTCGTAGTAGGAAAAGTGCTTTTTCAGGTTGAGCAAATATATTCATTTCTCTTCCAAAGTATATCTATGTTGATGGTTAGCACTTTTACGTTCATTGTTGCACCAAGAACTCAATTTTTTTGTCTGTTGAATGGATAAAACATGCAGGGAAAGCGATTGATGGAAGAGAATGAGCGTTTGAGACAGCAAGTATGAACAATCATTTTCTCTTGCACTCTCTGTGATCTCAATTTGGATTTTTCTTATGCATTGATTGAGTAGAATTTTATTGGCGTCCGTAGGTGTTGGAGATATCTAATGCCCGAAGACAAGGCACTGCTGAATCAGACAACATTGTGTATGAGGAAGGCCAGTCATCGGAGTCTGTAACCAATGCATGCAACTCATCATCTGGTCCTCCAAATGACTATGAAAGCTCTGATACTTCTCTCAAGTTGGGGTGAGTTAGCTCATACCTCTCCTAACATGTACTGCACAAAAAAGAAAACAGGAAGGCTTTGTTACGTGCGGTTTTTCTCTTGCAAATTGTGAAAGCCATAGGCCATATAGTAGTATAGTTTGTTCAATAATTTCCATAGTGTGTGCGTGTATATATGCATCATATAAAATCAAAGAAACCCTGAGTTGATTTCAATTTCAAGTTCAAACCCTAGCAACACTTTTTAGGTGTCACAAAGCAAAACCCTTGTAGAATATATGTATTACATGTGCATGGTCTAGTGTTTCATTTCTTCTTTTCCTTCTTTGGGAATGAATTTCGCTATTTGGCTCGGTAATGGAATCTACTAATTTCTTGCAGCTTACCATACTCTGGCTAATGGGGAAGTTCCGATGGGTGTCATCTATCAAAAGATGTATTATAAACTGCTACATATGTTGTATGCTTTTGGAAACTTGACTTGTATTAATTAATGGTTCACCTAAGTCTAACCCACGAGATACCTGCTCAGTTAACAATGTGAAGGCATATGTAACTTACAAACCTGAAGAAGATGTTAAGTTCTATTTGCTAAGTATGCTACTACCATTAATGGTAACTTGTGAACGCCATGCTCTTTCTTTATATATATCTTTTATGAAACGAACGAATTTTTGTTCATATGGCTAGCTTAGTTAAAATATTGATTATATTTGTTATATATGATATTGTGGTTTGCCTGGCTTATACAATCAGTGTATAGTTGTTTTTTGATTTATGCCAATATTTGATGGCTTGGATTTAGATTTAGAAATTATGAAAAACAAGGGATTTTTTTTTTAAAATTTGGTTTTCAAATTTTATACTGAAATTTTAGTATTCATTTTGAAAGCTTATTCAGTAAAGATTTTAATCATATGCATGTTTTCAAATTTTCTTCTATTACTTGTTTTTTTTTCTTGGAAGCAAGGAATATTGTCTAGATTATAAATCAAATTTGACTCTAGTAAGTAGACTGTAATATTTATGCATTTTGATTTATAACTGTCGCCTAGATGATTAAATAATGTGTCTGTGACAAGTGGTATGATTTTTAAGTTGTCATGATATCACTTTAGGTTATAGAAAATAGCTAAGAAAAGTATAGAATTACTCCAAACCTTGACGATTGTTTAATGTTATCAATTTATGAGATTATACGACTTTTACAAGTTTGGAGGCCTTGTTATGGTGTTGGCTTAGCTAGGAGGATTTAGCCGCAGAGAAAAGCCTGAAAGGTAATAAATCTAGTGTCTTCAGAATACATTATATTGTCTTCTAATAACTCTCTTGTTATGATATTAATAAAAGGCATGCATAATCAGGTCAAATCATCAAAATGGCTGAATTTTGATAGTGATTATAATTTTTAGCAAGTTTTGAGAACTCTTTGGTTATACGAGTAAATCGTAAATAATGCTCCTCCGTCTGCAAGTCATTATGGAGCACATTCTGGACATTAGTTGAGTTTCTCAACAGTGAATTTTTATGTTAAGTTAAAATAAGTCTTGTTAGAGACTCACAAGCTTGACAAGAATTATTTTTGAGTATGTTTAATAAAATGTGAGATGGAGTTTTTGACGATGGACGAAAAGAAAGAGCATATAGAACGGAGGACTCTTTTTATCTTAATATGCTAAATTTAACTATTTTATTTAAACTTTTTCAAGTACTCACGAAAACTCATTGCAACCCTCAAAAGACTCTTAGCATGTTACCCACTA
>SNVD02004455.1:0-2500 GCA_013180625.2 Boswellia sacra | reverse complement strand
CCCAAGCACCAGCTCAAGCATGGAGCACAGTCCACGTTTTTTCGTACTGGGACCCACCACCGATTGCCGACACATGCGGACAAATATCCGCTGGGAGTTGCATGCCATTGCCACCAACGCACAACACCAAAGCCTCCAGTGTGCATGGGCGAGGGGGGTGTTGCATGGCTTGGCCCGGAGGCCCCCCAGCGGAGACTGCATCTCCCCCCTAAAGAGCTTTTTTTAGCATTGCAGCATTATCAGGGGTGGTGCACCATGGTATTTGAGCTGTCACAAGGGGCTGGACGACGGAGCGTTTGTGGGGCGTTGGGGCTGAGAATTTGCGTGGGGAGCAAGATAAATGGGAGGAATCGATGGGAAAAGAGAGTTGGGGGTTTCGGGCACCGTGGGGGATTCGGAGTGAATTTTTAGAGAGAGAAAGGGCAAAATTGGAAAAGCGCCCAAACGACGCCGGAGCGAGGTGAAATCTTTTTGGGGGCTGTAGTCGAAAAATGATTTTAGTGGGCGTTTGATTTTGAGTTTTGGAGCGGTTTGGCGGGGAAGATTTTGAGGTTGGCACGATTCGCTGCCGTGGAGCCCACGGTGCAGCACATTGCTGAACATCATGCAGCATTTGCTGCCAATGGCCGTGCAGCAATGTGCTGCAGCTTGGCCTGCCAGCGTGCAGCCGTGGTGCCATGAGGGGCCATTTGTCGACGTTCGCGCTCGTGGCTGATTTTTTGCAAGGACACCGAGCAAAATGCAACCGTGGCACGAATGAAAGCGAAAATTAAAAAAAAAAATAAATTGAAGTTGGAAGGGGGGGCCCACTTGCAAAAAAATTGAAAAAAATGGAAAAAAAATAAAACAATGTTAGTGTAACGAAGAGAAGAGAAAACGTGAAGGAAATCGCGTTACTAACTTTTAAAAAACAGAAAACGTGCTGCTGGTTGCATGTTGGGCGCCCTTGTAGCGTGGACGGGTGCTGGCTAACCTCCCTTCGGGCTTGGGTGTTGCCCACGACGTGCCCCTCGTGCAGCAGTTGCTGCACGTTGGGCGCCCAGGGTGCTGCCCTTGCTGTGTGGACGGGTGCTGGCTACCCTCCCTTGGGGCTTGGGTGTTGCCCACGACGTGCCCCTCGTGTTGCGGCTGTTGCTGCACGTTGGGCGCTCGTGGGGCTGCCCTTGCTGCATCGGTGGGGGCTGGCTAACCTCCTTTGGGGCTTGGGTGCTGCCCGTGGCTCTGCCCTTGCTGCATGGATGGGGGCTGGCTAACCTCCCTTGGGGCTACGATTGCTGCATGCATGGGCGCTGGGTGCTGCATGTGTGGGCGCTGGGTGCTGCATGCATGGGGCGCTGTGGCCTGCATGTGTGGACGATGGGCGCTGCATGCGTGCTGCATGCATGGGCGCTGCGGGCTGCATGCGTGGGGCGCTGGGGCTGCTCGCGTGGGCGCTGGGCGCAGCATGAGTGGGGCGCTGGGCGCTGCCCGCGTGGGGCGCTGGCGCGCCATGGCGCTAGCGGCGGCTGCATGCGTGCGCGCTGCGCGCTGGCCGGAGTGGGCGCTGGGCGCTGACATGCGTGGGGCGCTGGCCGGCCCATGGGCGCTGGGGCGCTGCATGCGTAGCGCGCTGCCCGCGTGGGCGCTGGGCGATGCATGCGTGGGGCGCTGGGCGCTGCATGCGTGCGCGCTGCTCGCGTGGGCGCTGGGCGCTGCATGCGTGGGGCGCTGGGCGCGCCATGCGTGCGCGCTGCACGCTGCCCGCGTGGGCGCTGGGCGCTGCATGCGTGGGGCGCTGGCCGCGCCATGGGCGCTGGGCGCTGCATGCGTGGGCGCTGGGCGCTGCATGCGTGGGGCGCTGGGGCTGCTCGCGTGGGCGCTGGGCGCTGCATGCGTGGGGCGCTGGGGGCTGGTCGCGGGTTTGCATGGGTGGGCGCTGGGCGCTGCTCGCGTGGGCGCGCCATGGGCGCTGTGGCCTGCATGCATGGGGCGCTGGGGCTGCATGGCTGGGCGCTGCGGGCTGCTCGCATGGGCGCTGTGGCCTGCTCGTGTGGGCGCTGTGGCCTGCATGCATGGGGCGCTGGGGCTGCATGGCTGGCCGCTGCGGGTTGCATGGCTGGGCGCTGCTCGCATGGGCGCGGTGGCCTGCATGCATGGGCGCTGGGGGCTGCATGCATGGGCGCTGTGGCTTGCTCGCGTGGGCGCTGCGGGCTGCATGGCTGGGCGCTGCTCGCATGGGCGCTGTGGCCTGCACGCGTGGGCGCTGTGGCCTGCTCGCATGGGCGCTGCGGGATGCATGGCTGGGCGCTGTGGCCTGCTTGCATGGGCGCGGTGGCCTGCATGGCTTGGCCCCGTGTGCTGCTTGATTGGGGCGCTGGGGCTGCATGGCTTGGCCCCGTGTGCTGCATGCGTGGGCGCCGTGTGCTGCATGCATGGGGCGCCGGGTGCTGCATGCATGGGACGATGGTTTGGTGCCCGTGTGGGTGTTGGCTGCGCCCGGGCCTTGCACGAGGGGCCACGA
>SNVD02004452.1:0-19642 GCA_013180625.2 Boswellia sacra | reverse complement strand
TTTGAGCCTTAAGAGCCAACCTTGACTAAAATTGATCCCTAGTAACCCCTTTGAGCCTCTGTAAACCTTTTTCTTTGTTAACTCACTAAAAGATTTCCTAACCTCAATTGAATTTGTTCCAAACAGTTTATCCCTTACCTATGAGCATGTAAATCATTCGCAATTACATTTTGAGCTATGTTATGGTTTTGGGAAGTTAGAGGAGGTTGGATTGTGCCATGAGCAATGCAAGTGAGTTTTATTATGTTTGTAAAAAAAAAAAAGAGAAAAAAATCTGTACTTATCTTCCAAGTACTTAAACATTGAGGACAATGTATTGTTTAAGTGTGGGGGAGTGGAATTGCAGTTAAAAAAAAAAGAAAAAAAAGAAAAAAAGAGTTCTATACCCTTGGGCGTTCTTAAAAAGAATGAAACAACAAAGTGTGGGGGTGTAGTTTCTTTTGTTTTCTACAAAAAAAAAAGAAGAAGAAGAGAAGAGAAAAAAAAAGAAGAAGATTGAGTGTTCTAAATAAGTTTGGGGGAGTAACCTAGTGAATTAAAATAAAGTTGTGTTATAGGGGTGGGCTCTACATAATCTTGAATGATTTATGTGTTTGTGGGTGATTTGAGCCAAATTATTATCCTTTATATTACCTTCACCCAAGCCAAACGTTACAAGCTTAATAAAGTCCTACTTGATCCTTGGTGTTGTAAATGTCTACATTAGTGGAGAGTGACTTGAAAAGCAGGCCTATTGAGTTCATTTATACATACATCTTCACTATTAAATATGATTCATTTTTAAGCATAAACTCATCCGGGTTACAAGTGATTAGGTGAGAATGGCTCTACACACAAACACTTGAGGAATTGAAGTGAAGCGAAACTAATTTTTGAGATAAAATTCTTGATCAAGTGCATTATTTTGACGTATTCCTTGGGTTATAATTAAGTACAATCTTTGAGGCCTATTTGCAAGTTGAAGCATTGGTGTGTTTTAATTTTTCTCTGATTCTGTTTCGGTTTAGTTTTGTTTCGTATCATTTAGTTGCTCGAGGACTAGCAAAGTCTAAGTGTGGGGGAATTTGATAGGTGTCTATTTATATATTACTTTTATATCAATTCGTCCATGTTTCTTTGCTATATTCCTTGGTATTTTTATGTTTTTTTGTGGTTTTGATGTTGGTAGGAGTTTTGGAGCAACTTGCACAAAAATGGAGTAAAACCCTTCATTTTCACCTCTGCTAGTCAGTGATCTTCTCAGATTCTGTCTCTTATACACATCTAGATGTGTATAAGAGACAGATTATATACCGTTTGAAAGCTCTCGAAGTCTATTTTCTGGAGAAATTTACGGTTTATAAATCCATTCAGTGTACCAAAAGTTGTAATCAAAACAGTGTGAGAAGTGTAGAAATGTAATTCCACACGTCACTGTAGCATGTATAATACGGGACACTGTAGCACGTTACTGTAGCAGAGTATTTAAAACATTTTAGGGTTTTATTTTCATAACTTGAAGAGGGGAAAACGTGGGAGGAGGCTGCATCTTTGGATTTCTCTCATCTCTTGGAGTTCTTGAAGGAGATTGAAGGCTTGGAAAGAGGAAGAACTACAAATCCTAAAAGATTTCATCAAATTTGCTAAGTTTTCCCTTTCCCTTTCATTTCTGGAATGTCTCCATATTGTATTGTATTTGTATTCTATCTGAATATGTGTAACTAAATCTGAATTGGTTGAGGGTGATTTCAAAGCCCTTGATATGGTTTTTATGAATTGATTGTGCAAGCAATTGTTATCCAATTCTATAATTGAAGTTGCTTATATTTTCCCATGTTTAATGCTTATGATTGCTTGCTGGATTGTATTTGGGTGGCCAATTGAATATAATCTGGATATTGTCTATTGCTAGACTAGACATCTTGATCCGTAATTGTTTGAATTTCTAATCATTAGTAGCAAAATTGTGATCAGAGATTGCAATTGGAGAATATAACCTAAGTTAAATAATCCGAGCTTGTGTGTTTATTGCTTAGATCAACCTATCTTTCTTATCATAATGCATCCATTGAATTAAAACTCAGAGAGCTTGTTCTAGGTTGTTTAATGGATAGAGATTAAATAAAGAGCTTGTTTTATTTAACAACAAGTAAGGAAAGATTGGGGTAATAGAGCTTGTTATTATCTACGGTTGATAACTTCAATGCTGTAATTAGATGACAATTCTACAATTAATTCGTAAATCCATATCTTGTGGTAGAGAAGTGATGCGTTCGAAACTAGCAAGTATACTAGTCGCACAAGTAATAAAGTGATAAGTAAGATATCGTTCCCACGAGGATTGATTCTAATTGAATTTGTTATTCGAAAGCGAAAACAGAATAAATGGGGGGGTTTTGTTGATTGATTAACTAAACTCAATTCGAAAGCAAATGAAGAATACTACAATGCAAAGTTAAATTAATTGAGAGATACATACATGAAAGACATCTGGTAAGGGCTTATTCTCTACCACAAGATATGGATTTGCGAATTAATTTTAGAATTGTCATCCAATTACACCATTGAAATTACCAACCGTAGATAACAACAAGCTCTGTTATCCCAATCTTTCCTTACTTTGTTGGTAAATAAAACAGGCTCTTTATTTAATCTCTATCCATTAAACAACCTAGAACAAGCTCTCTAAATTTACTTCAACGGATGCATTACGATAAGAAAGATAGGTTGATCTAAGCAATAAACACACAAGCTCGGATTATTTAACTTAGGTTTGTATTCTCCAATTGCAATCTCTGATCACAATTTTGCTACTAAGGATTAGAAATTCAAGACAATTACGGATCAAGATTTCTAGTGTAGCAATAGACAACAACCAGATTATATTCAGTTGGCCACTCAAAATACAATCCAACAAGCAATCATAAGCCTGAGGGAAATGGGAAAATACAAGCAACTTCAATTAAGAGAATTGGATAACAACCTTCTTGCACAAGCAACTTACAAAAAACCATATTCAGGGGCTTTGAACTCACCCTAACCAATGTCAGATTCAGTTATACTGTTAAGAAAGTGGTAAATACAATACAACATGGAGACATTCCAGAAAATGAAAGGGAAGGGAAAAACTTAGCAAATTTGATGTAATTCTCTTTGGATTATAGTACTTCCTCTTTCCAAGCTTCCTTTCTCCTTCAAGAACTCCAAGAGATGAAAGAATTCCAGAGCTTCAGCCTCCACCACGTTCTCCCCCCTTCAAGTTCTCAAAATAAAACCCTAAAATGTGTTAAATACTCTGCTACAATGACTTGCTACAGTGCCCCGTATTATACATGTTACAGTGACTTGTGGAATTATATTTCTATACATCTTACACTGTTTTGATTACAACTTTTGGTACACTGAATGGATTTATAAACCGTAAATTTCTCCAGAAAATAGACTTCGAAAGCTTTCCAACGGTATATAATCTGTCTCTTATACACATCTAGATGTGTATAAGAGACAGATTAAATCCGAGAAGATCACTGACTAGCAGAGGTGAAAATGAAGGGTTTTACTCCATTTTTGTGCAAGTTGCTCCAAAACCCTACAAACATCAAAACCACACAAAAACATAAAAATACCAAGGAATATAGCAAGAAACATGGACGAATTGATATGAAAATGATATATAAATAGACACTTATCAAATTCCCCCACACTTAGACTTTGCTAGTCCTCGAGCAACTACGACAATATGAAATAAAACTAAACCGAAACAGAATCAACAAAAAAATTAAAACACACAAATGCTTTATCTTGCAAATATGCCTCAAAGATTGTACTTAATTATAACCCAAGGAAAACTTCAAAATAATGCACTTGATCAACAATTTTATCTCAAATATTAGTTTCGCTTAACTTCAATTCATCAAGTGTGTGTGTGTAGAGCCATTCTCACCTAATCACTTGTAACCCGGATGAGTTTATGCATAAAAATGAATCATATTTAATATTGAAGATGTGTTTATAAATGAACTCAATAGGCCTGCTTTTCAAGTCACTCTCCACTAATGTAGACATGCACAACACCCAGGATCAAGTAGGATTTTATTAAGCTTGTAACGTTTGGCTTGGGTGAAGGTATGATAAAGGATAATAATTAGGCTCAAATCACCCACAACCACATAAAATCATTCAATATTATGTGGAGCTCAAGCCCATGACATAAAAAATTCATTCTTATTCATCAAATGACTCTCCCAAACTTATTCAGAACACTCGAACTCTCTTTTTTTTTTCTTTTTTTTCTTTTTCTTTTTTTTTTGTAGAAAGCGAAAGAAACTACACCCCCACACTTTGTTGTTTCATTCTTTTTAAGAACGCCCAAGGGTATAGAACTCTTTTTTTTCTTTTTTTTTTTTAACTGCAATTCCACTCCCCCACACTTAAACAATATATTGTCCTCAATGTTTAAGTACGTGGAAGATAAGTACAGATTTTTTTTCTCTTTTTTTTTTTTTTACAAACATAATAAAACTCACTTGCATTGCTCATGGCATAATCCAACCTCCTCTAACTTCCCAAAACCAGAACATAGCTCAAAATGTAATTGTGAATGATTTACATGCTCATAGGTAGGGGATAAACTGTTTGAAACAAATTCAATTAAGGTTAGGAAATCTTTTAGTGAGTTAACAAAGAAAAAGGTTTACAGAGGCTCAAAGGGGTAACTAGGGATCAATTTTAATCAAGGTTGGCTCTTAATGCTCAAACGGTCCAAAGATGGCCTAAATCATTTCCCTAATGTTGCACAGTCTAGGATTTCGCCTCGAGTGACCATCAAACAAGTTCTAGAATTCATTGAAATCTGGAGAAACACTTAAATTACATAAACTTTCTCTAAGTAAACAAATAACTCAGTGATAATGGCTCGGTGCTCAATTTTGTGCAAGGAATCAAAGATAAAGCAAAAACTAATTAACATTTCAAGCACAAAGATCCATGCATCATTTATCATTTTCCAAGAGTTATTCTTAATTCAATTATTATCTTATCATCGACCCACAAAATGCAAGAAAAGAGGTACGTGGCGTTGTTACACCTGAGTCAAGATTGTATATTTCAACAATCCTTAGGACTAGTAGCCCGCAGACTTAAGGTTTCCAGCCTATATACCTTTATTATGAAAGAAACACTTCAAACAACATGAAATAAACAAACTACAGATTTATTTCGAGAGAATGCGTTTCAAGGGTAAATAAACCCCATATTCTGCCATTCTCAGGTTTTTCCACAATTGTTTTTTTTTTTAAATCAAAACTGATAAAGATAAAAACACATAACAACTCTAAATTACGCAAACTAAACTCACTCATAAAATAACAAAGTTCAACAAGTCAGCAAACAAAAACAAGTTAGTTAGAATGGGTCTACAAAGTTTAGAAGTTAGCCTCCTTATTCAGCCATTATGGATTGAAGAGATCCAGAATGCGTTTCAAGAGAACTTGAACTTTTAAGCCACCACTCTAAAAACCGAGATTAGAAAATATTACCTGGGACGAAAGAAATAACCTGAAAAAGCTCAAAAGAAACGACATGAAAAATCTCAAATAAACACACTAAAAAGAAATCAAACAAAAACGAAGCAAACCAGCAAATAGAGATTACAGATGGAGGGTTAAATCCAGTTGACGCCTTTTGTTGCCTTCTCCAAACCAATTTATCCGAGCCATTGTTGGATCAGGTGAATAGACGTATTCTTGTAGTTTGTCATTTAACTCTCCTGCAGTTGAAGCTGTAACCAGCATTTGCCTTGCTGACGGTGAGATAAAATTTTTTTCTACAGCTTGATCAGAAGGACAACAAACCATCAAAAAAAATTATTAACATTTAACAAACCAATGGGTTTCCGATGGATGTTTAGCTGTGCCCAAGAGGTGATTTGAAATATCTCCTCTAATGTACCATAACCACCACGGCAAAGCTATAAATGCATCGGACTTAACAACCATATGTGCAATACGCTCATGCATGCTAGAGACCTGTAACTCTTCCCCGTTTGTATTGCCTACGATATCTCGTACAGCTAATGGTTTAGGGATAATGCCGAGAACTTTGCTCCCTCCTAGGGATGCAGCTGTTGACACACACCCCATTAACCCAAGACTACCCCCTCCATAAATCAAATTAATACCCCTCGCAGCTAATGTCCTACCAAGATCAAGAGCTGCTGTGGTAAACTCTCCATCTTTACCAAATTGCGATCCGCAAAATACGCATATATTGCGGAATCGCCGAATTGGTGTTTTCTCCATTTCTACAAGTGCTCTAATCTTGTGTAAGACACGTTAGATATTATGCTTTTCAATTGCAAGACAGGTTATGGAATGACATATGAAAATATGCAGAATGTATATATACACCCATAAAACTCTCAAATTTTGACACATGGGGACATACTTTCGGTGGGGGTTGCTCGATGCAGATTTATCGCCCCAAGATTTGAAAAAATGAGATATGCTTTCGGCGAGGTTTGACAAAACCTACACACTTGTCTCCCACGTGAAGCATGGAAAATGGAGATACACTTTCGGTGGGGGTTGACAAAACCTCCACACTTGTCTCCAACGTGTACTTATGCCATAGGGTAGTCATATGGTTTGTCAAAAAGAAAACTTGAAATTAAAACAAACAAAATCAACAAACAACAACACACAAAAACAACATTGATAATCAGATCAAACGAAACAAGAAAAAAAATTCTACAACAACAACACACATTCAAATATACCAGTAGTTGTGATTGTGGCTCACATCTTCCTCTGGTTTTACGTCCAATAACGGCTGAAACGCCTTCTATGAGTCGGGGATTTGCTTCCCATCCAGTTTTCTTATAAACTGGCAAACAGGGTCATTTTTAGTCAGATTCCCTAGATTATAACACTGCAATTCATCACGAAATTGTGTCCATAGATTAAGCAATTCACGCTGAACAAGTCCACAAGAATGTGACTCGAGAGTTAACAAAACATTATCAAGCGACTCATTACTCAAAACATTCTTAATAAATGAAAGTTTATCTTCTCTATTCCTGGACGCAAAACCTAATGAACGACAAGTCTTGTTAAAATTCCATCTAGCACATTTATAACATACTTGTAACCTTTTCGCTCTTCGCCTCTTGGCTTAGTAGCTCTTTCCTAGACCAGGCATGTATTTTGCGAGATTAATGTCCGGCTCACCGGACAATCTCACCTTGGCTTCGATAAGCCATCGGATATCAGCAGGCACATTTAGGAGCATCAATGCCCAAAGTCTAGTCATCCGTACTTTATAAATTTTAAACACAGCATTTTGAGGAAGTGAAGGGAAATATTTACGAAGGTTCGATAGAAAGATATCAGCATCCATTGAAGAGAAGAAAAGGAGAGATATTACCGATAATGCGATTGAGTTTGTTCTTCTCCCAGATATGCACGTTTCAAACCTTCGAACAATGGCTTCAACTCCCGTTTGAATGTTTCCTCAAGCTGTTGCACAACTGAACTCGAAGCACGGAATAATCAAATTAAACACAAGAAAAGAAAAGAAAAGAAAAGAAAATAGAGACACATAAAAGAAATAAAAACACAAGAGCAAATGAAAGTCAAAAACAAACAACAAAGCAAATCAGACAAATGGCAAAGAGAGATAAAACCTGATCAATTATAATAGCCCATGAGAGGAATCTCCTCGAAACACAAAAATTGATCAATACTACCTTCTTTTCTTTGTCTCTTTTTATTATATTTCAAAAACATTGGTTGCCTCCCAATAAGCGCTTGGTTTAACGTCCTCAGCCTGACGTTATCTGTCCTCACCCATCAAGATAAGTTGGCTCGTAGAGAGGTACCTCATCGATGTCCTGCATCACTGAATTCTCATAGTAAGGCTTCAACCTGTGCCCATTCACCTTGAATACTTTATCCGTTTTTAAGCTCTTGATTTCCACTGCACCATGGGGAAAAACATTAGTAATAACAAAAGGTCCAACCCATCGAGATCGTAATTTACCTGAAATAACTTGAGGCGAGAATGAAATAAAAGAACTTTCTGTCCCACTTCAAAATTCTTCCTGGAGATCATTTTATCATGAAATGCCTTAGTTTCTCTCCTTGTAAATTCTGGAATTCTCATAGGCATCATTTCTAAGTTCTTCCAATTCTTGCAGTTGAAGCTTCCTTTGTTCTCCAGCAGCATCCATCTCCATGTTACAAAGCTTTACTGCCCACCATGCTTTGTGTTCGAGCTCTACCGGAAGGTGACATGGCTTACCATAGACTAACCTATATGGAGACATTCCAATAGGTGTCTTATAAGCAGTTCGGTATGCCCAAAGTGCATCATTCAATCGTAGGCTCCAATCTTTTCGGTTCGGATTCACTGTCTTCTCGAGAATGGACTTGACTTCCCGATTTGAAACTTCAACTTGACCACTAGTTTGTGGATGATATGCAGTAGACACCTTATGGGTGATGTTGTATTTCTTGAGCAAGGCTTCAAATGATCTATTGCAGAAGTGTGTCCCTCTATCGCTAATCATGGCTCTTGGTGTTCCAAATCTCGCAAAAATGTTAGATTTCACAAAATCTACAACAACTTTAGAATCATTAGTTCTCGTAGCTTTTGCTTCCACCCATTTAGAAACATAATCCACAGCAAGTATAATGTAAACATTACCAAATGATGAAGGAAAAGGACCCATGAAATCAATACCCCACACATCAAAAATCTCGACAATAAGTATAGGGGTTTGTGGCATTTGATTTTTGGCACTTAAATTACCTGTCCTTTGACAACGGTCACAAGCTTTGCAGAACAGATATGCATCTTTGAACAATGATGGCCAGTAGAATCCACAATCAAGAACTTTAAGGGCTGTTCTTTTTGGTCCGAAATGACCTCCACATGCATAAGAATGACAGAAGGTTAAAATTGAATTAAATTCAGATTCAGAAATGCACCTTCTTATCACTTGGTCAGAACAATGCTTCCATAAGTACGGATCATCCCATATGTAATACTTGGCAATGTTCTTGATCTTGTCTCTTTGAGCTCGAGTCAAGTCATGTGGTAGCTTTTTGGTAACTAAGTAGTTAACAATATCTGCATACCAAGGGGCTACTACATTTAGAGACAATAATTGTTCATCTGGAAAACTTTCTTGTAATGGCAGTGCATTCTTATCATGGACAATGCGACTGAGATGGTCTGCAACTAAGTTTTCACTTCCCTTCTTATCTTTGATCTCCAAGTCAAATTCTTGTAAAAGGAGTATCCACCTGATAAGCCTTGGTTTAGCATCTTTCTTTGTGAGCAAGTACCTCAAAGCTGCATGATCAGAATAAACGGTTACTTTAGTACCAATCAAATAAGATCGAAACTTTTCTAAAGCAAAAATAACCGCTAGCAGCTCTTTCTCAGTGGTAGAATAATTAAGTTGAGCATCATTTAAAGTCCGAGATGCATAGTAAATGGCATGTGGAATTTTGCCAATTCGTTGACCCAAAACGGCACCCACAGCGTAGTCACTTGCATCGCACATGATCTCGAATGGATGATTCCAATTCGGAGATTGGATTACTGGAGCCGAAGTCAAGAGTTCCTGCAGTTTCTCAAATGCCTCTTTGCATTTCTCATCAAATTCAAAGGCCACATCATTCTGTAATAATCTGCATAGGGGCAATGCTATCTTCGAGAAATCTTTGATGAATCTACGATAAAAACCTGCATGACCAAGAAACGAACGAATATCCCGCACACTTGTGGGAGGTGGTAAGGAACATATAAGATTTATCTTGGATTTATCAACCTCTATACCCTTAGCAGAAATAACATGTCCCAAAACTATACCCTGATCTACCATAAAATGACATTTCTCCCAATTCAGAACAAGGTTAGTTTCTATACATCTTTGAAGTATAAGGGTAAGGTTGTCAAGGCATTTATCAAAAGAATCACAAAAAACACTAAAGTCATCCATAAATACCTCAATAATGTTCTCAACATAATCAGAGAAAATACTTACCATACACCTTTGGAAAGTGGCAGGGGCATTGCAAAGACCGAATGGCATGCGTCGAGAGGCAAATGTACCGAATGGGCATGTGAATGTAGTTTTCTCTTGATCCTCAGGGGCAATGACAATCTGATTATATCCTGAATAGCCATCAAGAAAACAATAATGAGAATGACCTGCTAATCTCTCCAGCATTTGATCAATGAATGGCAAAGGAAAGTGATCCTTGCGAGGTGCAGAATTGAGCTTTCGATAATCAATACAAACTCGCCACCCGGTTTGGATACGAGTGGGAACTAGCTCATTATTGTCATTCTTAAACACCGTAACACCAGATTTCTTCGGAACAACTTGGACTGGACTCACTCACTTGCTGTCCGAAATTGGATAAATCACACCCACATCTAACAATTTTAGGATTTCTTTCTTGACAACTTCCATCATGGGAGGATTCAACCTCCGATGTGCTTCTCTAGTGGGCTTGGATCCCTCTTCTAACAAGATGCGGTGCATGCATACGGCTGGACTAATACCTTTGATGTCAGCGACTGTCCACCCAATGGCCGTTTTGTGATCTCGGAGCACTCGGAGGAGTTTCTCTTCTTGTAATGGAACAAGACCCTTTGCTATTATGACTGGCAAAGTATCTTTCTCACCTAGGAATACATGCTTCAAATGATCTTGAAGAGGCTTAAGCTCCAAGGTAGGTGCTTTCATCACGGAAGGTAGAAGTTTCTCATTAGATAAAGGCAATTCAATGTACGAAACCTCATACCTGTTTGTGGTGATAGCTATAGTCTCATCCAAGCTTGGCTCAGCTTCCTCCACTTCTTTAGACACTTGTATCAACTTTCTCGATTCTCTGGAATTTTCTGCCCCTATGTGCTCACTAATGGCTACTTCCAATGCATCCTTGTGAGTTAACTCAAAAAGTTGTTGTGCCAAAGAATCAATAACATCAACTACAAAAACAGAATGCAAGTCACTAGGGTACCTCATTGCCTCAAAAATATTGAAACTAATCACCTCGCCATCAAACTCCATGGTGAGAGTGCCATCATGAACATCAATCTTCGTTCGGGCAGTTTTCAAGAATGGCCTCCCTAAAACAATCGGTGTTGGATTGGGAGATGTCTCATCCTCCATTTCCAGAACATAGAAGTCTGCTGGAAAAACCAAATGATTCACCTGCACAAGCACATCTTCCACAACTCCCTTGGGATATGCATTAGAACGATCAGCAAGTTGAATTACAATACCAGTTTCCGCAAGGGGTCCATGGTTCAAGGAAGCATAAATAGAATAGGGCATGACATTAATTGATGCTCCTAAATCTAACATAGCTCTTTCAAAATTGGTATTGCCAATGGTGCATGGAATGGTGACCGTACCTGGATCCTTGCATTTCGGAGGAATTTTTCTTTGCAATACAGCTGAAACATTTTCCCCCACACTTACCTTCTCATTTCCTTTCAACTTCCTCTGGTTGGTGCATAACTCTTTGAGAAATTTTGCATAACGAGGCACTTGCTTGATAGCATCCAGAAGTGGTATGTTTACCTCGATCGTGCGAAAAGTTTCCAGGATTTCTTGTTCTTGTTCCTCCTTCTTTGATTTTGCAAATCTGCTAGGAAAAGGTGGAGGAGTAACATATGAATGAATGGAAGTTTTAGGATTTACCTTAGAAGTGGATGTTTTGTTCATGGTAGAAGTGGTATCATCCCTTCATCAATTTGTGATTTCTTTGGTGGAATCTCTAATTGCTTTCCACTTCTCAAAGTTACAGCACTAGCATTCTCTCTTGGATTGATCACCGGCTGAGAAGGTAATTTTCCTGAGCTTTGACTCTCAAATTGCTCATGTTAGTGGCCAATTGTCCCATTTGATTTTCCAGGTTTTGGATACTTGCCCTAGTTTCCTGCTGAAATTGCATTGTGTTAGTGGCAAGTGCTTTAACAATATCCTGGAGAGACATACCTGAATTTTGTGGAGCTGGTTGTGGTGCTGGTTGTGGTTGTGATTGAAATGGTTGCTGCACCCTTGGTTGATTGAAACCTGGTGGTCGATTTGGTATGGCATTTGGGGCAATTGGTTGATGATTACCATATATTAAATTAGGGTGATCTCTCCATCCAGCATTGTAAGTATTGGAGAAAGGGTCATACCTTTGCCTTGGTTGTCCTGGAAATCCACCCATGGCATTGGCTTGTTCTGTATCTCCTTCTTGCAAAGTTGGACACATGTCGGTTGGATGGTCCATGCCAGAACATACCCCACATGCATAAGATTGCTGCATATGTCCTACAGCCATTTTTTTTACAAGAGAGGTAAGTTCACAAAGTTGTTGTTCAATGTTTGAAGTACTTACCCATTTACTCTTTTGGTAGTTGTGGCTCAAATTGACTGCTGAATTGTTGGGAGTTCGCTGCCATGTCACTAATCAAACGTCTTGCCACGTTCGGTGTTTTATTAACTAGTGCTCCACCACTCGCAGCATCAATGATACTCCTTTCCATGGGTAGGAGACCCTCATAGAAATATTGACTTAGGAGTCCATCACCAATTTGGTGGTTTGGACAGCTAGCACATAACCTCTTAAATCTCTCCCAATATTCATGAAGTGATTCTCCATGGTGTTGTCGAATGCCACTAATATCTTTTCTAATATTTGTAACTTTCGAGGCTGGAAAGTATTTCTCCAAAAAGAGTTTACTCATCTCATTCCAAGTGGTAATGGTACCTGGTGGTAGGTAGTCTAACCAATCTTTTGCCGAATCTGCTAATGAGAATGGGAAAGCTCTCAATTTAATTTGCTCTTCAGAAACGCCAGTTGGCTTCATACTTGAGCATACCACATGAAATTCTTTGAGGTGTTTGTTCGGATCCTCTCCTGCAAAACCATGAAATGAAGGCAAGAGATGAATCAGTCCAGATTTAAGTTCAAAATCTATCTCAAAATTGGTGCTTATGCATAGCGGTGGTTGATCAATAATTGGAGCCGCTAACTCCTTAAGAGTCTGATCGTTTTCCATCGCCATTGCTTCCGATTCAGATTTGATTGAACTGCAAGAAGATGGGAGGGAAGTATGTCGTGCAAGGTCAAATTCTGGAGGTGGAGTTGAAATTGACCGATTTAGCCTTAAATTCGAGCATTGGAGAAACTCCTTAATTCTCTTAAGTCGTTGATCCGCTTCTCCCTCGGACATAAAAGCCTAAACACAAACAATCAGGAAATAACAATCAAGAATCAGTACTAAAAACAGAATAACAAATTGATTAGAAAATCAATCCCCGGCAACGGCGCCAAAAAACTTGATGCGTTCGAAACTAGCAAGTATACTAGTCGCACAAGTAATAAAGTGATGAGTAAGATATCGTTCCCACGAGGATTGATTCTAATTGAATTTGTTATTTTCCAGCAACAATAAACTAAACAGGGGGGGTTTTGTTGATGGATTAATTAAATGAAATATTAATGTAAATGCACAATAACACAACATAAAGTAAAATGGAGTGAAAAATCAATGATAGACACTTGGTTAAGGGTTCTTTCTCTGCCACAAGATATGAATTTGTGAATTAACATAGAATTGTAATCCAATTACAGCATTGAAGTTATCAACCGTAGATAACAACAAGCTCTGTTATCCCAATCTTTCCTTACTTGTTGTTAAATAAAACAAGCTCTTTATTTAATCTCTATCCATTAAACAACCTAGAAGAAGCTCTCTAAGTTTAATTCAATCGAAGCATTACGATGAGAAAGATAGGTTGATCTAAGCAATAATCACACAAGTTCGGATTATTTAACCTAGGTTGTATTTTCCAATTGCAATCTCTGATCACAATTTTGCTACTAATGATTGGAAATTCATGACAATTACGGAGCAAGATTTCTAATCTAGCAATAGACAACAACAGATTATATTCAGTTGGCCATTCCAAATACAATCAGTAAGCAATCATAAGCATTAGATATGGAAAATACAAGCAACTTCAATTAGAGAATTGGATAACAATTTCTTACACAATCAACACACAAAATCCATATCAAGGGCTTTGAAATCACCCTCAACCAATTCAGATTTAGTTACACATATTCAATCAGAATAAAAAATACAATACAGAGAAATTCCAGAATTGAAAAGGAAAGAAAGAACTTAGCAAATTCTTTGAAAATCTTCTTTGTAGATGAATCTTCTTGGATTGTAGTTCCTCCTCTTTCAAAATCTTCTTTCTCCTTCAAGAACTCCAAGGGATGAGAGAAATCCAGAAATGCAGCCTCCTCCCACGTTTTCTCCTCTTCAAGTTATGAAAATAAAACCCTAAAATGTGTTTAAATACTCTGCTACAGTGACTTGCTACAGTGCCCCGTATTATACATGCTACAGTGCTGTGGAATTATATTTCTATACATCTCACACTGTTTTGATTACAACTTTTGGTACACTGAATGGATTTATAAATCGTTAATTTCTCCAGAAAATAGACTTCGAGAGCTTTCCAACGGTATATAATATGTCATCGGGTTCATTGTATATCAATACAATTAAATCGAGAAGATGGTTGACTAGCAGAGGTGAAAATGAAGGGTTTTACTCCATTTTTGTGCAAGTTGCTCCAAAACTCATACAAACATCAAAACCACACAAAAACATAAAAATACCAAGGAATATAGCAAAGAAACATGGACGAATTGATATAAAAGTAATACATAAATAGACACCTATCATAGGACTTCGCAATTGATGAACCACCACATAATTCACACTCACCTATCCTATATAGACAACGTTCTTATACCAAAAACTCTATCCATAGCAAACCAACATCCTATCATTATGCTGCACTTTGGTTCCTATAATTTGAGTCCCTCTCAAATTGTATTACAATTACCTCAAAAAGGTAATCACCCTCTCTATAGACAAACATAATCATGACAAGTATTAAGCCTTATCACTACTCAAGCTTAACCTCCCAGCTTACACATAAAGACTCAACTAGATATAAACTACAGTCTTCTAGTTATACTCACCCAGCAAGCTCAACAAGCTTTCCTTATTAAACAAGGATTCTTCAAGATCTTTCCTTATCATTCAATATCCTGTAAACTTTGAAGACTTAGGAAAGTTGAATCATGTTTAGGATATACAATAAATAATCACAATAATTATCTTTTCCTAAAGTGTGATAGAATAAAAAACTTTTCAAACATAAGTGATTATCTTGGAGATATTATCAAGTTAAGTAACACTTAACTATATCAGTTAAAATAGTATGGTAAAAAAAGTAAATATAGCACAAGTTTATTTTCTCCAAAATGCCAACACATCAATGTCACATAAATTGAAATAGGACACATGTCAATCCATTTAGCATTGACCTAACAATTTCAAAGTCCCATAAATTAAACTTATAGGAAATCTCAAGTCTCATCTGGTGAGCATCACATGGAATGAGATTCTTTTGTTTTTAGAAAATTTGTTTTTCCTATCTTTTAACAACATATAAGCAAAGAGCGGGATGGGATGGGATGCGATTCCTATTGTCTACAAGTTTGGATAATAGAATTTCTTCATATACTTATTTCAAATCTTGAGAATGAAGGGCATAGTCGGTTTTAGGAAAGGAATGATGGATGTAAAGAAAAAGTATAGGTGAAAGAAAGATGGGAAGAAAGGAATGGATTTAGGATACTTTTCCATTGTTTGGTTTGGCAATGAAAATCATGAATGGAAAGAAGTAGTTTATAAATTAATTGAACATAAATACCCCCAACATGAAAATATATAATATCCGTTATTAAATATATAAATTTTTAATTTAAACTTTTATGCAAAATAATTATCTATTAAGTTAATAGTATAATAATTTAGGCATTGATATTAATTATCATTTATTTATTTATTATAAATAGTGACACATTGAAAAAAAGAATTATAGCAGTACAAACTAAAGGATAAGCAAATATGATATGGATAATTTAAATAAATAACAAGATAATATTAACAAATAAAAGTAATGATGGTAGACGGTACAACCAACCATTCAAATATAAAACAAAAAATAAGAGGTGGTAAAACCAACCATGATATATAGGAGGTGAACCTACCATGGCAAATAAAAGAACAAGTTCATAAGCAATAAATGAGAAAACTTAAAATACACAAGTAAGAAGAATTAACACAATAATACTGAAAGCTAAGGTTAGGGGATCCACTCTTGATATATCAAATAAGGATAAACAACCCAATTATATTAGAATCCACACATCAAGGAGGTTCCAATCGGAAGGTATGTCATTTAAGCTCATTTTAGTTATATGAATTATATTTGTTTCATTACCAATATTTATACCACTTCTCGTAAATGGTATTAAGCATCCAATGTGCCAATCACCATATGTCTGTAATAAATCAAGGTTCCTAACTAGACTTGTGTCAGTAAGGAAGAACCATACGACGTCTAGAATGGATCAAAGCATTGATGCGCTAAGGATTGTTCACAAGGGATCAAGACCTCTACTTTACGGGTGATGTCAAGATTGATTAAGAAAATAAATATAAAACATATACAATTAACAACACAAGATTATGAAGGGTTTCACCCTTTCACCTTAGCATGTAAAGAAATTTAGCAAGACATAATGGAAAAGAGAAAATAAATTGCAAGAAGATAAGAACTACTCATAATATTAAAAGAACAATTACAAAGAGAGGAACACAATAATAAGTGATCTTAGCCAAGAGCCAAGATGCTCTCTTGGATCACAACACTCCTCTATTTATAGATACATTTAAGGACAAAAATATCAATTTACAAAGGGACAATTGCAAAATATTGTGTTGGGTCACCATGTGCACCGACTTTGATGATCAATTTCGGCACCAAAATGTTAATAATTTTGATCACATGTCTCCATGAAAGTTGTAGATATTTCTTTCAGCTTTCTAGAAGACTTTGAATCATACAACTTGGATATGTTTTTTCAAGAGATAAGCCAAAATACGGAGGCATGGTTGGCTGGGCCGAAACTATAGATGGGTTCTCTTCAAGCCCAATTTTGGTCAATTAGATGCTTGAATTTCATGATGCTTGTGAAATATAATTTTGTAGAAAATTTAATCAGCTTTCCATCAAATCAAAATTTTTACCATTCTGATTTATAAATAGAAAGTTATACCTATTCTATTGAACCTGCATCGAAAACTAAAATAAAGATGAAACTAATTCAAAACATGCAAAAAGTACAGATATGCTTAAGTTTCAAAATTTAATGACACTATTAGGATAATATGGTGAAATAAGCTCTTATTCAATATACACATTTAAGTGTTCATCACACCCCCTAATTAACTTATTGCTAGTCCCTAGCAATTAAAACGTTATTATTCAATACTGATGAAATAAGCTCTTATTAAACAGACACATTTAAGTGTTCATCACACCCCCCAGCTAAGTTATTGCTAGTCCCTAGCAATTAAAATGTTATTATTCAACAGTGATTTATAGAATTTTACATCCAAGGTGGTCATTGTTCAACTTTCCTTGATTCTATCCTAATAAACAAACTCTCAACCATAATTTTTTTTATGACTCATATACCTTTCAGTCAAGATATTAACAAACATTCTTTTTGTGCTCAATCAACACATGACTATAGGGCTTTTTAGAAAGAAGCCATATCAGTTTTTATATTTGTTAAGGCTAACATCCTTAGGTAGAGGCCATTCATCATTTCCTCTTTTTTTTCTTTTTATTTTTTTTTAAAAAAATGCATCCTTAACCCATGTAACGAGCCTTAGGCTAATGACTCCCAGACCAGTTGGCCTTACGGCATTAGGTGTTAAGACACCCTTACGAGCTTAACGAGTAGGGTTACTGATGCTTTATTTTTTCTTAGAAAAATTGCGAATAGCACAATGTTCAATCCTTTTAACTTTCTCCTTAATCCATGTAACAAGCTTTGAGACAATAGCTCCTAAACCAGTTGGTCTTAGGGCATTAGGTGTTAAGTCACCCTTCGGGCTTAATTGCTCGAATTAAGGAGGCTACGAAACCAAACTTATGCACAATTGCTTATTTATTTATTTCTTCTTTTCTTCTTTTCTATTTTTTTCTTCTTTTTTTTCTTAGGGTATTAGGTGTTGAGGCACTGTTCGGGCTTAATTGCTCGAATTAAGGAGGCTACGAAACCAAACTTATGCACAATTACTTATTTATTTATTTCTTCTTTTCTTTTTTTCTCTTTTTTCTTCTTCTTCTTTTTTTGACTTTCCCCGTCGTTTAGTTGTTATCCTAAACAAAACAAAAGAGCTTAAATATTGCAACATTTCAATTTGTTAGCCCACAATCATGCATCAAGGTATGTGTGTGTGTGAAGAAAGGTTCATAAATACTTGCTTAATGAGTACATGAGTAAACAATTCATTAAATGATAAAGTTGTGAGAGTTCATAGATTTGAATAATTCAAAGAGAAGTTAATAAGACAAACTCATTATGAAATTCAAAATCAAAACTAAATAACAACAAGTTAGCTAAAATGTGTCTCAAAAGTACAAAATCAAGACAAAATAAAAAGTCAATTAGAATGTATTTCAAGAGTTCAAAATTGCACTCTTTACTCTGTCATTCTTGATCTAGAATGTGTCTCAGGAGAAAATGAACTCCTTGCACAGCCACTCTAAATATAATTATCTCCATTTTTTATAGAAGAAATGCAAAAAAGACATGAAAAACACAATGAAAAACATACTTTATGTCTACTATCCTTCCCCTCCTCCCCCCACCCAAAAAAAAAAAAAAATAGTTTGGAACATTATCCTCAATGTTTAAATGTAGAGAAATAAAGTTTAGGAGACAACAGCTGAAGCTTCAGTTATTCAAAAGAAACAACCTAAAAGACACTTAAGGAAATGTAAAATAAAACAAGAGGCAGGAAAACTTACAAACTAAGCGTTAGATCTAGTTTACACTTATTGTTGTGTCCCTTCGGCCAATTAATCTGAGTTGTCGCTGGGTGAGGTTCATAATCAACTATTTGCAATTTGTCAAACAATTCTTCAGCAGTAGTAGCAGCAACAAGGGTTTGTCGTGTCGAGTGTGAGATAAAATTCTGTTCCACAGCTTCATCAATAAAACGTAATAAATTATCAAAGAAATTATTAATATTCAAAAAACCTATGGGTTTTTGATAGAGATTCAGTTGTGCCTAGGAGGCAATTTGAAAAACTTCTTCGAAAGTACCAAAGCCACCTGGTCAAGCAATAAAGGCATCTGAATTGATAAGCATGTATGTTATGCGTTCCTGCATAGATGAGACCCTTAACTCTTACCCAATTGTTCTCCCAGTGATGCTTTATACACCTAAAGCTCTAGGAATAACACCTAAAACTTAACTATATCCTAAGAGTGCAGCTATTGACACACAACTGAGGCTACCTTCCCTATGAAGCAAATGAATCTTTCTCTCAGCTAATAGTCTACCAAGATAGTTTGCTGCTTCTACAAACTCTCTCCTTTTTCCAGGTTGAGATCCACATAATATACATATCTTCAGATTCGATGAGTTGAGGTTCCTACCATGTTTAAACAACTCTCTAACTCTGTGTGTAACAATA
>SNVD02004450.1:0-19580 GCA_013180625.2 Boswellia sacra | reverse complement strand
GAATTATTGGAAGATGTAACTCATCAATTCTTCAATTCGTTATACTCGATGAAGACATAAAGATATATCTATCATGAGCACGAAGCATCAAGACACATCTACAAGAAAATTTTTCCTTTATATAATTTGATTGAAGAATTTGAAGATTTAGTATCTCATAATTGAAATGTATTTATTTTCTTGAAGAATTAAGAAGAAATATACAATTTTTGAAGTGATATAAATATCCTTCCCAAGTTCAAGATTGTTGAAGAAATATGAAATTTCAAGATTGCAATACAATTGAAGCAGCTAAAGATTTCAAGATTATGAATCAATTTATAAAGATGACTCAAGATTATTCAAGATTATATTAGAGTTGAAGTTTTATTTTCAAGAAATGACCAAGAATGTGGTGGCAAGAGATTATTTACTCCTATGCTTAAATTTAATTCCTGCAATAAATATATTAAGAACATCACTTCAAAAAGTATTCAAGATTTAGTGCTTGTCTTCTTATTACAAAGAAGAATAACAAGTCGTCTTTGAAGAATCATCAACTACATTCCCATAATTTTTATATCATGATAATAACATCCATACTTGATGACAAGGTTGGCAACTTGAATAATGCCCTTGAAGAAAATTACAAACTTGTGTTCATTGAAACAACAAGAACAATCATTTGAAGTGGTATTTCATGAAGTCAAAAAGGAAAAAGATAAATCTTCCAAGAGTGATGAAAATTATAGCATCAAGATTGAGATTACGAAGAACAATGAAGTTTTTCTAGCTAATAATATCACACTACACATAATTATGTAATAAGCATCTACCACGGTGAAATATATATTGTTCATCGGATATCATCTTGAATTAATAATCACGAACTAGAAGTTCATCAACCAACAAAATTACTCATAAAGATATCCGTTAAGAAACTTGAAGATTTTGACATATGGTGAAAGTATTCATGTTGCTTATTTACACAAATACTTAACAACTAAACTTGGAAATTAAACTATCTATTTAGTTCAGTATTTTCATTCTTCAATCACATATTTCCACACGACATAGCTTTGTAAGTATACAATTATCTATATGCTTTATTGCATACAGTTGTTCTTATGAGAATGCTTCGTGGTTGCCACTGAGTTGGATCTTTCATATTAGAAAATAAGAATGCTCTACTTTTTTCTATTACTAGTATTATTTTCTTTCTAGGTTTGAGAATTATTGGAAGATGCAACTTGTCAACTCTTCAGTTTGTTATACTTAATGAAGACATAAAGAGATATCTATCATGGGCAAGAAGCATCAAGACACATTAGAAAAATTTTTCCTTTATATCATTTGATTGAAGAATTTGAAGATTTAGTGTCTTATAATTGAAATTTATTCATTTTTTGGAAGAGTTTAGAAAAAGTATACAATTATTGAAGTGATATAAATGTCCTTCCTAAGTTCAAAATTCTTGAAGAAATATGAAATTTTAAGATTGCAAGACAATTGAAGCAACTCAAGATTTCAAGATTATGAATTAATTGCTAAAGATGACTCAAGATTATTCAAGATTATATTAGAGTTGAAGTTTTATGTTTAAGAAATGAACAAGAAGAATATGTTGGCGAGATATTATTGATTTCTTGTCTTCTGATTAGAAAGAAGAACAACTAGTTGTCTTTGAAGAATCATCAACTACGTTCCCAAAATGTTTATATCATGATAATAACAAGCATACTTGCCGGCATGGTTGATAGCTTGAACAACACCCTAGAAGAAATTACAAATTTGTGATTATTGAAATGATAAAACAACCACTTCAAGTGGTATATTCATGAAGTCAAGAGAGATGAAGATAAGAAGATTTATAAAATAGATCTTCCAAGAATGATGAAAATTATAGCATCAAGGTTGAGATTATGAAGAATAATTAAGTTTTTCTGGCTAATAATCCCACACTACACATAATTATGCAATAAGCATCTTTATGTAGGATAGAAATATTTCAATTTAGAATAATTGAAGTTATTTTTGTTATTTGCTTACTTTAGGGTTTAATTGAATTATGAATTTAAAATTTAGCGACTTTGACCCAATTAAGAATTTTAACTTTCACTAATTTGACTCAAATTTCAATTTGTTCAAATTTTTTGGTCCTACGTGTCATTAGTGTTAGATTAATATAAATTAAGAGTATTAGTTATTTGAGTTCCTAGGCTTATTGATGAATTGATTATTGAGAATAAAGAGTTGTTTTCCCCTTAGTTGGTGTTTGGTTTCTTGTTATGAGTATTTATTCAGAGTTTTTCCTTAGTTATTCTTGAAGATTATTTATTTCTTGTTACAAGTTCCCCGTCAAATTAGTATTAGAGCCTGGTCAATTCAACTCAAAATTTTGACAACGCTTTCGCAAAATCGAAAATCAAAGTCCTAAATTGCCATAAACCCTAAAACACACAAAAACCATAATGTAGTAACTAGAAAAAACCAAATACCTCACTACCGTCACAATCCCAATCGTTGTCACATGCCATTGTCGATCGACACATTGACCAACACTATTACTATCAAACCATAGATCAGCCACCCTTCCTCACACTTCCTTTCATCACCAACCTCAAACAACCACCAGAGAACCTTCAAAACCACAATAACCAGTTTCAATAGCCGCCACATCAGCCACCTCAAACCACCGCACGTCTACTATTACTGCCTTACCTAATCATCTTCTCAGTTGCCGTCTAACAAGATCCAACCGCCACCGCCTAGCGCTATTGTCAAAAACAGGAAAGCCATCGCCAAATTGATCGAGTCTTTGTGAATCTACACCTCTTGCAACTGCATGTTGAGTTCCATTGCCACTAGAGTGCTAACCGATCCTTGATATACTACCTGGGAGTCTTGCCATTGCCGTCTGGTCGCCGAAAAAGTGGCCAAAAAACAAATTTTTAGGCTTCCATGGATAATATCAATAGGCCCATACATTTTTGACAAGTTAGGTCGAGCCTATCATGGCCCAGAATTTGGAGTTCAAACTATTTAGGTGCAATCCTCCGTTCCTTCTAATTTTTGCAATTTAGTCTTAATGGCTTACCAAAATATCCATCTTGAGTAGCTCGTCAAGAGCCAAGTTTTTCAAGAAGAGAAGAATTAATGTGGGATAAGAATATTTCAATTTAGAATTGTTAAAATTATTTCTCTTATTTGCTTCTTTTAGGGTTTGATTGAATTAGAAATTTAATATTTAGGAACTTTACTCAATTAAGGATATTAACTTTTCTTAATTTGACTTAAATTTCAATATGTTCAAATTTATCCATCCCATGTTTCATTAGAGTTAAACCAGTATAAATTAAATGTATTAGTTATTTAAGTTTTTTGGCTAGTTGATGAATTAATTATTAAGATTAAAGAGTTGTTTTTGCCCTACTTAGTGTTTGGTTTCTTATTATGAGTGCTTGTTCAAGTTTCTCCTTGATTATTCTTAGAGATTGTTTGTTCTTGACACAGTTTCCTTATCACATCCACCACGTTTTGAAGATATATGCTTCAGTGAATATCGTCTTAAATTAATAATCATGAACTAGAAGTTCATCGACCAACAAAAGTATTCACAAAGATCCATTAAGAAACTTGAAGATTTTGATATATGGTAAAAGTATTCATGTCACTGATTTACACAAATACTTGACAATTAAACTCAGCAATTAAATCATCTTTTAAGTTCAGTATTTTCATACTGCAATTAGGTATTTCTAGGTAAGTTTTGATATATCATATTCATTATATGCTTTTATGCATCAAATGTATCATATGGACCTTCGTATGCACATATTACAAATATTTCATCATAATCAAAGCTTCTACTAGATAAACTATCTTAGAGACAACAAATGTTCAGAAGGCAAATCGATAATTTATCTGTGATATTCTATAAGCATGATTTGACATTTGGAAGGATTTTTCTACAAAAGGAAATTGCATCCATGATCTAATGTACCAGTCACCTATTGTGCCAACTAAATTGCTATTTCCATTGGTCAATTTGCTTGAAGATAGTAAATGCTTAAAAGGCATTGGACTGTCTATTTGTTCCACCTTGAAGAGTGGCTGACTAATTGAATCAAAAGATCTCATTTCTCTTGAAGAGGAATTCAAATTCCACATTCTTTGGAAGAAAATGTCCTGGTAAAGACATTAGTCTCAGAAGTGATACAAGTCCCCAGAAAAGCTAGAGCACTTATCTTATGAAAGATAAATGAGAATGCTGAAGCTCGAGGAGGTTAAAATCCTTTCTGAGACAAATGAAGAAATCACCCTTTAAAGATTTAACAAATTGAAAGAAAAAAACTGTGGGGTGCATCACTTGTGACTTACATTTTAACAATTTTGCAGAAAATCCACCCTGTAACTAAATGTTATGCAACATTGAAAAGCCTTCAACATATGTTTCTTTTCCTAGTGATACAGTTTTGGGATTTCACTTCTTCATACAGCACTCTGTTGTACTGCTAGTTGATTCAGCTCCATATTGGCATAAAATAAAAAAATACCACAATGTAGCAGCAGCTGCTACCATAAAAAGGATCATAACTGATGCTTTACCAGAATGATAGTCCAAAATTACGGAGAGCTCCTGTACCAAAAAATGGACACTGTGATACATAGACCAACATTTTTTAGTACAAAACCACAGGGTATTTTACCAGGAAGTTGTCGTACATCTATTTATATACCTCAAAAGTATCTTTGCAGAGTTCTCTCAGCATAAATCTATCCATCAGAAGTTGAGGATGAAACCATTGTTCTCGACTGAGCTTCCTGAGAACTGTTGGTGCTAACTCGAGACGCTTCCTTTTTTAGCTTGTGATTGTTATACGCAGCTACACCAGCAATGGCTGCTTAGGAAACAAAAAGTAAATAAGTTACAGGAAAATGGTAATTCTTTATCACATTTTACTGTGACCTCTCTAGGAAGTATTACATAACTTGTAAGGAGTTTCTCCTTTACAATTTCTGCAAAAGTCAAGGGATGATGAACATAAATCAGAGAATTGAACACATTGAAATTTCCCACTTCCTAAAGATGCTAAAGTTTATGACGATATCAATTAATCCCTGCCCAAGACAATGCTTGGAAACCTCACTATCTTCTACGTTAGCATTTCATTTTATAGTAAAGAACAAATATATATATCTAAATTTGAAAGGACCTGTATAAGATGTCAATGAAACAACTGAATTTCTCAAGTTACAAGGGTCTTCTACTGGCTCAAGTCAAAAGATTACCAGATTAAAGACTGTAAAAATAAATATTAAAAAATAAAAATCTAAATGACAATATAAAATTGTTTACATGCACAGCTAAAGACAAACTTTATATAAGAAAGAAATCTAAAGACATTTTACACAGATAAAAAATGTATCAACTAGTAAAGTTATAAACCCGGATCAAACAATTTCAAGAATCTAATTAGAGCTATATAATTTTGAAAGCATAAGCTTTTACCGCGCATCCTCTATTCTACATAAAGCTTGTCCTCTTTTCTTATTATTCTTTTCAAGGAAAAAAAGGCAAAAATTCCATTAATGATAAGGATCAGTGTTGAAAAAGAATGGACTATAGTCAACCAAAGATCCAAGATTTGAATTGTACCATGTAAGCCTCTTAGAAGAATCATCCATCATATTGAATAGCAGGTCTACTATTTTATAAAAACCAAAAGTGCAAATGCATAGTTTTGGCAAACATAAGAAAACCAAAACACTCAGCGATGCAGTGACAATGGCAGAAATAACAACTATAGCTAGTAGGCTATTGTAGTCCAAAGTAATACCGGACTCCAGATTTTATGGCGTCTGACTAAGATCATTATTCAAAAATAACAGATTCTTCTACTAACCAAGCAGCCATTTAGATTGTCATACTCAAGATTTCACTCCCTCCCCAGATGGAAAATTTATTTGCTCTGTTCTATATACAAGCAAAATTTGAAGCCCAAGTCATTTACCAAGACTTTTATATTGGCTTAAAGGGACAATAAATGATAAGCGATAAATTAATATTCCCTCACCTAAAGCAAGCAAAACAATTCTTACCATGTGCAAGAACATAATGGGAGCCACACATATCATTTTAAACAAATGAATTTAACTATACCCCTCCATTGAGACATGTCACACACCATGTAAGCTGTCCACTATAATTCAAATTGCCACTAAGCCTACAAAATGTTGATTCACGTGGGGATAGGTCCACAAGCATTACAACACCAAATGAAGATATAGACGTTGCAATAAAATGAACACTCACACATACACAAAGATACTTCAATACTCACCAATCCCATAACCAAAAAGATTTATAATTGTTAGCTTGGTATCTGCAAAAAGAAGGGCCGAAACCAAGACAACCACCCAGTCCTTAACAACTCCAGCCACACGAATGGTCAGAGCACTTGTATGTGAGATCACAAGGAATACTGATAAGTTGAGCGCAAATGTGCAGAGAGAGTTGAGTGTTAGCATGAGGGGTTGCAAGTTCCATGTTCCTTGTGCCTCCATCTTTGGTTTCTCTAGAAAGATCCAGGGCACAAACAGGCAAAGAGCACTATCCAAAAGAAACAATATAGATCAACACAAACATAAATTTCTGTATTTTAAAAAAATAAAAATTCAACACCATGGCTTTCTGAGTTAAACACAAAAATATACTATTTACATGCCTGCAAGGACTAATGTAATACATGACAGATACAGGGTTTAGTTTGAGACCCTTCCTCTTAACCAAAATCTCCATGAATATAAGTCTTAAAGCTTCTCCCACGACGCCACCCATTTGATAAACAACCCCAATCCAGCTTATATTTATTTCACCATAAGAAGCAACTAGTACACCAAAACTTATCACTGACATTATCAATAACATTCTGCAGCTCATCACCTCAAGTCCTGCTGCTACTCCAAGAATGAAAACAGCTACTGGCACTGCAGAATGCAGATCTCGTTAAAGAAATTTAGTGACAGAAAAATCTCTCTTCAGAATACAAAGAATTATGAGCTATATGGAACAAACCAATGCAAGACAATGATTAAAAATAAAATTCAGAAAGAGCCAAAAAAAAAAAAAAAAAACCAAAGATTTAGTAATAAAACCAAAACATACAAAATAATCACTCACAAAGCTCTAGATACATAGCTAAAGAGAGGAATAAGAAACAAAGGGAACAACTTACTAATCGCCTTCAACATTTGTGCAAATGCAACTGAAATATAGAGGTATGCAGTGTTTCCCAGCCAAAGAGTCATTGCAAATGTTGCACCAATTGGGATAACAGATGTAGCATATCTGAATGTGTAAAATGTAGCCTTAGGGTAACATATCAACGCATATATATATATATATATATATATATATAGAGAGAGAGAGAGAGAGAGAGAGAGAGAGAGAGAGAGAGAGAGAAGAATTTCATGCAAAATGTCAACAAAAATGCTATAGTCTCACAAAAACAATCTTAGTGGAAAAAGAAGGCTTTACAAACTACGGTAAGGGGGTAAACAGAAAAGAAAAGAGACTGATAAGCCAGCAATCCAGTAGTTGAACCTCATAAAACTCAAACATAATACTCACATTTCTGTAGTCATTCCTTCCTCGACCTTCATAATCTATGAGGAAAACAAAAAACAATGAACAAATGTTGCAAAAAAAGAATTAATGGCCGGCTCCTCAACAAATTGAGAAATAACATAAGATATAGACAAGTAAACAGATAGATACCTTGAAAACTTTGGTGAGAAGAAAACATAAAACAGAGGAGAACACCATGTGAAGCAAAGTCAACGCAAGAGGATAAGGAAAGTTTATTTCCTTAGATGACAATACCCACTGCAAAAGAGTTCACAAAAGTCAATACAAATAAAACCTTTAGTAAATCATTTCACACAATTCAATCTAACAACAAAATCCAACGAAGAAAATTAAAATTAATTAGCTATTAAATATTGATTTAATTTAATCGAACGAATACAGTAAAATGAAACAAAACACACAGAGAGAGAGAGAGAGAGAGAAAGAGACCTTGTTGAAGAAGATCTGACCACTCGAGAGGGCAATATAGAGGAGAATGTAAGCGTAGGTAACCAGTCCTTTAAACATCTCACTCTCTTGATCCACCATTGACGCTCACAAAACAGCTACTGCTCCACCTTCTCTCTTACTTCACTCTCCCCTCTTGCATTTAAATAAATTAATTTTAAGAGGGGAAAATACCCTAGCCCACTTGAGGTTTGATGAAAACCAGTGAGATTTCAGAAATCTACACAAATACCCTTGTCGTCAACCGGTTGCTTTGGAAGTTAAATGTCGATGGGTCAAAATAGAGGAGATATATATAAAATGAATTACAAATAGGTGTCAAACACTATACCCAACTTGACACATCAAATGTTTACACGGTATCAACATGTCAGGGAAATAGCACGTTTGATTCGACTTTACTTTTAATTTTTCTTTTAGATTATTTTGCTGACACTTAAAACGAAGTCTGGATGATTGAAAAAGTTATTTTATATTTTAAAAAAAAATTTAAAATTAAAAGTTTTTAAAAAACGTTTTTTTTAATTTTTTTTTTGTTATAAAATATTAAATATATTCTTGTCATATTTTAAATCATTTACTTTAATTTTGCATTCTAAAAAATTATTTTAGTAATTTAATATTAGAAAGTATTTATATATTTATCTAATTAACCAACCAATAATTTTTTTATAAAACCTTTATTTTTACAACTTATACTCCAATAAAATCTGCTTCAATAAATTTTATTTGAAGAAACTAAAATAAAGAGACCTTAATGTTAAACTTATAAAGTCAGTATACAAAATTTATGTACAAATTTAATGCAACATCAATACCATATGACTCATCAGTATTTAACAATTTGATTTTTTATATTTACCATTTTATTTACTTGATGTCATATCAACTTTATAAACAACTTTATATGTAGACTTTGTAAGTATAATATTATTGAACACATTAACAATTACATTATAAAAACTCTTAGCATCCTAAATTAGAAATTGTAATTGTATTTAGTTTAAATAATATATTTATCAAAATGAGTAGAAACTCCATAATTTATTTAAATTTTCTAAATAAAATTCATAACTATTGCATTACCTAAATGAATCAATTAAATTTCTCATTACAATTATAAGTTTTTTAAAATGAAATAGGGAAATTCATTTTCCATTTAAAGTATTTAACAAAATCCAAAGTAATTGCCCCACCTAAATAAATAAATTAAATTATCGATGAAATAAAAAATCATCCTAACTTAATTAGAAAGAATTCTAATTCTTTTAAAATAATAGTTGTGGCACCTTATGCCCCTTCACTACCCATTGCCACTCTCACTAGAACAGAAAATTAAAAAAAAAAGTTAAAAAAATAAAAATCGACCTTGATGAGCATAGAAATTTTGATGAGATTGAGTAGACATCTATTAAAATTAAGGAAAAATTCAAAAAATGACCTAAATTTAGGGATCTATTTGAAGAGTGACTCACTATCTCAAAATTTTCATGCCATGGCCCTTTTGGCCGTGAAATTAACCAAATACCCTTTTCATTAAATAAGGCAACAACTTATGTTATTTCTCCTTTTCTCCATCAGTTGTTCTCCCACAAGCTCCCACCTTGTGCAAAACTCTTTTAGACATCTCTATTTTGCTCAAACTTTTGCAAAATCCAAACTTTTGCAAAATCCCACTGTCTCTATCATTTGTATCCACCTATCTTCAAGATTTGAGCTCCAAAAGGTAGGACATCTCTCTTTTTAAATGATTTTTTCTTGATTGAGTTCATACATTTTATGTTCAAATATTTGTTGTACAAAAACATGGTATTAGGTTAGGAAAAGTGAAATCAGCTTAGGTGAGGTTTATCTTAGTACTTTAGTTGAAAAAAATTGGAATTTATAGTGAAGAACTAGAATTTTGGTTGAGAAGACAACGACTCAACATGTTATTTGGCACTATTGAGTGTCGAGTGCTATGTTCGACACGGAATACCCAGTGTCGGTTTCTGTTGGATGAGGTCACACAACATTGCTTGACATATGTTGTCGAGGGTCCAACTCCTTTATCTGACGTTGACCAATAATCGTGTAACTATTATGTCGGATGCAATTATTCAACACATGATAACAAGTTTTGAGCATGATCTGTCTAGTGTCAAGCTTAGTAGAGACTTTCTGTTATGTTAGATTGGTTTGTTGACACCTAACAAAATTCATCGAGCCTAACATATCTAGTGTCGAGCATCATTGAACATTGTCGAGTGTTAGTATTCTCAACAATGCTTGTCGAGCTTCATCAAGCTAAATGGCAGAATCCTTATTTTCAAGACTTCTATGCAATTTTTTCCTGAATTTTTTATTTGAAGATGAATTTTTACTTGTCTTTTACATGTAAGATGAAAACTTCTGGATTTTGATGTCGTATAATGGTTCTTGGAAGATGCAACAGAATAATGGTTATATGTACATAGACGGGAGGTCGAAGACGTTGATAATTCCTGGGCGTATTGCTTATAATGAATTGGTTGAATGTCTAAGTATAGAAATAGATTAGGATTTGAGTAAAAAAACATAAATTTAGTTGTTCAGTTCTCTTCC
Organism: Boswellia sacra; assembly: GCA_013180625.2. Taxonomy (NCBI): domain Eukaryota; kingdom Viridiplantae; phylum Streptophyta; class Magnoliopsida; order Sapindales; family Burseraceae; genus Boswellia; species Boswellia sacra. The sequence goes on along the minus strand of SNVD02004450.1, from coordinate 8,920 downwards.
AAGCGTCCTCCACCATTGCCAACTCCTATTGAGACTAACAAATATGTTTGTCTTTTCATGCAACATAGTTTAGAGGACCAGCAGTCATATGCACCACTAATCATCATAGTAGAAGATATGGACAAGCAAAGAACAAGGTCACAATCTGATCCATTAATGAAGAGGCAGAGTTCTTCTCATCCAACTTTGTTTCACTTAGCAAGTGGAAGCAACTGATTATGTGAGTTCACTCCTGTTTATGCGCAAGTGTAACTTAATGAAGAAGTTAGCCTTGACTTTCAGCAGTTTGCTGGGCATGCAAAGTATCAATCAGTTGGTGTTTCAGAAGTGTACGTTTGAAACAATGGTTGCCATTGAGGTTAGCTCGTCACCATGAGAGCTTTAGAGAACTTAATAGCTTAGTGTCACGAGCTTAGAAGTTGCTCAGCACGCTCGTGCGACACTTAGACAACTCGAACCCGAAAGTTGCTAAGTAAGCCTTATGGTTGGCTTGCTTCACTTAGGAAGAAGCTTGAGAGGCTAGGATCATTGAGCTTAGAGCTTTAAGGCAAAGAGAAAAGAAGTGTTGGAAGGTTAGGAACAAGTGTTGCTAGGAAAGAAGGCTTCTGTATTGCTTAAGAACTCTTTACAAAGGCTTGTGTAGAACTTGTTTCGATGCTTTACAATTGAGCCTTGGAGGGGTATTTATAGTGAACCACCTCCTTAATGGACGACCGAGATTTAATACATCCGACGACCGTTATTCATTCTCCAGACTTTTCTATAAAAGAATCTAAATATTTACATGGAGGCTTCTAAAAATATCTTGGATATTTACAAGGGAGGCTTGCTAGAGATTTCTAGAAAATGGGCTTGGACTTGCCAAGCCTTGGCGCATTTTTGGGCCACTCTAGCAAGCGATTTGGGCGGGCCGTAAAATCCTCCCCCACCTATTTTTGCAACGTCCTCGACGCGTTTTCCTCCTTGTAGCGTTGTATGTGCTCACCAAATTGCCACAAGGTGTCTTCACGTTTCCAACTTGCTTCGCTGTCCGGGAGGTCCTTCCACTTCACCAAATATTCAACATATGGTGGAACTCCTCTCCTTCGTATCACTCAATCCGCAAGGATGCACTCCACGTCCTTGTCGAATGCGGTGACGATAGCTGTTGGCGCTTTCTTGGACTCACTCCTACTTCGATCTTCCTTGTCTTCATGGTATGGCTTGAGGAAGCTAACGGTATGGCTCGAGGAAGCTAACATGGAAGACCGGGTGGATCTTGAGGTTAGGGGGAAGTCGAACTTGATAAGAAACTTTGGTGAACACTTAAATATGCATGTTTAATAAGAGTTTAGTTCATCATATTGCATTAATAGTGTCATTAAATTCCTCAACTTAAGCATATTTGTAGCATTTGCATCTTTGGAATTAATTCCTCTTAATTTTGGTTTTGTTACAGGTTCGGTAAAATGGGCATAACTCTCTATTTATAGATCAAAATGGTGCAATTCTTAATGTTTTGGAAAGCTGATTCAATTGTATACAAGATTGCATTTCACAAGTATCATCAAATTCGGGCTCTTAGTGGACCAAAATTGGGCTTGAAGTGAACCCATCTACAGTCTCGACCCAGTCTGACTAGGCCTCAGTATTTGGACCGTATCTCTCAAAATACGTATCCAAATTGTGCAAATCAATATGTTCTAGAAAGCTGAGAGAAATATCTACAACTTTCATGAAGACATGTGATTAAAATTCTCAACATTTCAATGTCAAAATTGATGGTCAAAGTCGGTGCCTAATGATCCCAATTGTCAAAGATATTTACAACTAATATTTGACAATTATGCCCTTGTAATTTGACAAGTTTGCCCCTAGATGTATCTATAAAAATAGAGGTGCCTTGTGACCCATTAGGGCATCTTGGCCTTGGCTGGAACATTTTGGCTTGGCTAGGATCTTGTATTGTGTTTTGTGTGTTTATGTTATTAATGAATTTCTTTTTTCTTACATTTTATTTTCTTTCTATTATAATATTCTTCTAATTTCTCTTTTGCTAAGGTGAAAGGGTGAAACCCTTGATATGAGAATAAGGATTCTCTAACCCTTAATATGTGCTTAATAATCTTAATCTTATAATGTTTATTCAATATGATTTATATTTAATTTCTTAATCAATCTTGACACCACTCGTAAAGTGGAGGTCTTGATCCATTGTCGACAATCCTTGGCACATCAAATGCTTGGATCCTTTCTAGATGTCGTATGGTTCTTCCTTACCGACATGAATCTAGTTAGGAACCTTGATTTGTTGTAGACATATGATGATTGACACATTGGATGCTTGAACCCATTTACAAGAAGTGGTATAAATATTGGTGATGAAACAAATATAACTCATATAACTAAAATGGGTTAATTATTCCTTATTCGAAATATCAAGGGCGGATCCTGATAGGTGTCTGAGCGTTTCGAAACTAGCAACTGTATACTAGTACTGTCACAAGTAATAAATAGTAAGTAGAGTATCGTTTCCAGAGGAATGATTCTATTGAATTGTTATCAAAAAGCACAACTAGAATCAAAATGGGGGGTTTTTGTTGCGGGATTAACTAAATGAAATATAAATGTAAAAAATGCAAAATACCAAACCACAAAAGTAAAATGGACGTGAAAATTCCACCATGAGCGAGCACTTAGGTAAGGTCTTTCTTCTGGCACAAAGATATGAATTTGTGAATTAATATAGAATTGTAATCCAATTACAGCATTGAAGTTATCAACCGTAGATAACAACAAGCTCTGTTATCCCAATCTTTCCTTACTTTGTTGTTAAATAAAACAAGCTCTTTATTTAATCTCTATCCATTAAAAAACCTAGAACAAGCTCTCTAAGTTTAATTCAATAGAAGCATTACGATGAGAAAGATAGGTTGATCTAAGCAATAATCACACAAGTTCGGATTATTTAACCTAAGTTGTATTTTCCAATTGCAATCTCTGATCACAATTTTGCTACTAATGATTGGAAATTCATGACAATTACGGATCAAGATTTCTAATCTAGCAATAGACAACAACAGATAATATTCAGTTGGCCATTCCAAATACAATCAGTAAGCAATCATAAGCATAAGATATGGGAAAATACAAGCAACATCAATTAGAGAATTGGATAACAATTTCTTACACAATCAACTCACAAAATCCATATCAAGGGCTTTGAAATCACCCTCAACCCATTCAGATTTAGTTGCACATATTCAATCAGAATAACAAATACAATACATAGAAATTCCAGAATTGAAAAGGAAAGAAAGAACTTAGCAAATTCGTTGAAAATCTTCTTTGTAGATGAATCTTCTTGGAATTGTAGTTCCTCCTCTTTCAAATCTTCTTTCTCCTTCAAGAACTCCAAGGGATGAGAGAAATCCAGAAAATGCAGCCTCCTCCCACGTTTTCCCCTCTTCAAGTTATGAAAACAAAACCTAAAATGTGTTTAAATACTCTGCTACAGTGGCTTGCTACAGTGCCCCGTATTATACATGGTACAGTGGCTTGTGGAATTATATTTCTATACATCTCACATGTTTGATTACAACTTTTTGGTACACACTGAATGGATTATATAAACCGTAAAATTTCTCAGAAATAGACGGTCGAGAGCTTTCAACGCCCTCCGTATATAATATGTCACGGGTTCATTGTATATCAATACAATTAAATCCGAGAAAATCACTGACTAGCAGAGGTGAAAATGAAGGGTTTTACTCTATTTTTGTGCAAGTTGCTCCAAAACTCCTACAAACATCAAAACCACACAAAAACATAAAAATACCAAGGAATAAGCAAAGAAACATGGACGAATGATTATAAAAGTAATAATAAAATAAAGACAACCTATCAAATTCCCCCACACGTTAGACTTGCTAGTCCTGAGCAACTAAAATTGATACGAAAACAAAACTAAACCGAAACAGAATCAGAGAACAATTAAAACACACCAATGCCCTTAAACTTGCAAAATAGGCCTCAAAAGATTGTATTAATATACCCAAGAAATACTTCAAAATATACCACCATTGATTCAAGAATTTTTATCTCAAAAATTAGTTTCGTCATTCAATTCCTCAAGTGTTTGTGTTGTAGAGCCCATTCTCACCTAATCACTTGTAACCCGGATGAGTTTATGCATAAAAATGAATCATATTTAATATTGAAGATTTGTAGATAAATGAACTCCATAGGCCTGCTTTTCAAGTCACTCTCCACTAATGTAGACATGCACAACACCGAGGATCAAGTAGGACTTTATAAGCTTGTAACGTTTGGCTTGGGTGAAGGTATGATAAAGGATAATAATTTGGCTCAAATCACCCACAAACACATAAAATCATTCAATATTATGTGAAGCTCAAGCCCATGACATAAAAATTCATTCTTATTCATCAAATGACTCTCCCAAACTTATTCAGAATACTCGAACTCTCTTTTTTTTTGTAGAAAGCAAAGAAACTACACCCCCACACTTTGTTGTTTCATTCTTTTTAAGAACGCCCAAGGGTATAGAACTCTTTTTTTCTTTTTTTTTTAACTGCAATTCTACTCCCCCACACTTAAACAATACATTGTCCTCAATGTTTAAGTACGTGGAAGATAAGTACAGATTTTTTTTCTCTGTTTTTTTTTTTTACAAACATAATAAAACTCACTTGCATTGCTCATGGCATAATCCAACCTCCTCTAACTTTCCAAAACCAGAACATAGCTCAAAATGTAATTGCGAATGGTTTACATGCTCATAGGTAAGGGATAAAATGTTTGGAACAAATTCAATTAGGGTAGGAAATCTTTTAGTGATGAGTAACAAAAGAAAAAAGGTTTACAGAGGCTCACAGGGGTAAAGAGGATCAATTTTAGTCAAGGTTGCCCTCTTAAGGCTTCAAAACGGTCCAAAGGATGGCCTAAATTCATTTCCCTAATGTGCACAGTTCTAGGATTTCGCCTCGAGAGTGACGACACAACAAGTTCTAGAAGTCATTTGAAATTGGAGAAAAGAAGAAACACTTAAATTACATAAACTTTCTCTAGTGAACAAATTAACTCAGTGATAATAGCTCAGTGCTCAATGTTGCGCAAGGAATCAAAAAGCAAAGCGAAAACCAATAAACATTTCAAGCACACAGATCCATGCATCATTTATCATTTTCCAAGAGTTATTCTTAATTCACTCATTATCTTATCATCGACCCACAAAATGCAAGAAAAGAGGTACGTGGCGTTGTTACACCTGAGTCAAGAGTGTATATTTCAACAATCCTTAGGACCAGTAGCCCGCAGACTTAAGGTTTCCAGCCTATATACCTTTATATGAAAGAACAAAACAAGATACAAGACACTTCAAACAACATGAAATAAACAAACTACAGATTTATGTCGAGAGAATGCGTTTCAAGGGTTAAAGAAAACCCCATATTCTGCCATTCTCAACTTTTTTCCACAATTTTTTTTAATCGAAACTGATAAAGACCAAAAACACATAACAACTTCTAAATTACATAAAACTAAACTTACTCATAAAATAACAAAGTCCAACAAGCCAGCAAACAAAAACAAGTCAGTTAGAATGGGTCTAAAAAAGTTTAGAAGTTAGCCTCCCTATTCAGCCATTATAGATTAAAGAAATCCAGAATGTGTTTCAAGAGAACTTGAAGTTTTAAGCCACCATTAAAGCCAAGATTAAAAATATTACCTGGACCAAAAAGAAACAAAACCTTGAAAAAAAACTCAAATAAACACAATAAAGAGAAAGTAAACGAAAATGAAGCAAACCAGCAGATAGAGATTACGGATGGAGCGTTAAATCCCGTTTACGCCTCTTATCGCCTTCTCCAAACCAATCTATCCGAGATATTGTTGGATCAGGCGAATAGACGAATGCTTGTAATTTGTCAATTAACTCCCCTGCAGTTGAAGCTGTAACCAGGATTTGCATCGCCGACTGTGAGATGAAGTTTTTTTCTACTGCTTGATCAAGAAAAGACAACAAACCATCAAAAAAAATATAGACATTTAACAAACCAATGGGTTTCCGATGGATGTTTAGCTGTGCCCAAGAGGTGATTTGAAATATCTCCTCTAATGTACCATAACCACCGGGCAAAGCTATAAATGCATCAGATTTAATGATCATATGTACAATACGCTCATGCATACTAGAAACCTGTAACTCTTCCCCCATGGTGTTGCCTACGATATCTCGTACAGCTAATGGTTTAGGGATTATGCCGAGAACTTTGCTTCCTCCTAAGGATGCAGCTGTCGACACACACCCCATTAACCCAAGACTACCCCCCTCCATAAATCAAATGAATACCCCTCGCAGCTAATGTCCTACCAAGATCAAGAGCTGCTGTGGTAAACTCTCCATCTTTACCAAATTGCGATCCGCAAAATACGCATATATTGCGGAATCGCCGAATTGGTGTTTTCTCCATTTCTACAAGTGCTATAATCTTGTGTAAGACACGTTAGATATTATGCTTTTCAATTGCAAGACAGGTTATGGAATGACATATGAAAATATGCAGAATGTATATATACACCCATAAAAACTCTCAAATTTTGACACATGGGGACACACTTTCGGTGGGGGTTGCTCGATGCAGATTTATCGCCCCAAGATTTGAAAAAATGAGATATGCTTTCGGCGAGGTTTGACAAAACCTACACACTTGTCTCCCACGTGAAGCATGGAAAATGGAGATACACTTTCGGCGGGGGTTGACAAAACCCCCACACTTGTTTCCCACGTGAAGCATAAAAAATAGAGATACACTTTCGGTGGAGGTTGACAAAACCTCCACACTTGTCTCCCACGTGTACTTATGCCATAGGGTAGTCATATGGTTTGTCAAAAAGAAAACTTGAAATTAAAAAAAACAAAATCAACAAACAACAACAACACAAAAAACAACATTGATAATCAGATCAAACGAAACAAGAAAGAAATAAAATTCGACAAACACAACACACATTCAAATATACAAGTAGTTGTGATTGTGGCTCACATCTTCCTCGGGTTTTACGTCCAGGAACGGCTGAAACGCCTTCTATGAGTCGGGGATTTGCTTCCCATCCAGTTTTCTTATAAACTGGCAAACAGGGTCGTTTTTAGTCAGATTCCCTAGACTCTAACACTGCAATTCATCACGAAATTGTGTCCATAGATTAAGCAATTCACGCTGAACAAGTCCACAAGAATGTGACTCGAGAGTTAACAAAATATTATCCAGCCCTCATTACTCAAACCATTCTTAATAAATGAAAGTTTATCTTCTCTATTCCTGGACGCAAAACCTAATGAACGACAAGTCTGGTTACATTCCATCTAGCACATTTATAACATACTTGTAACCTTTTCGCTCTTCGCCTCTTGGCGTAGTAGCTCTTTCCTAGACCAGGCATGTATTTTGCGAGATTAATGTCCGGCTCATCGGACAGTCTCACCTTGGCTTCGATAAGCCATCGGATATCAGCAGGCACATTTAGGAGCATCAATGCCCAAAGTCTAGTCATCCGTACTTTATAAATTTTAAACACAGCATTTTGAGGAAGTGAAGGGAAATATTTACGAAGGTTCGATAGAAAGATATCAGCATCCATTGAAGAGAAGAAAAGGAGAGATATTACCGATAATGCGATTGAGTTTGTTCTTCTCCCAAATATGCACGCTTCAAACCTTCAAGCAATGGCTTCAATTCTTGTTTCGGTGTTTCCTCAAGCTGTTGCACAAATGAGCACAAAGTACGAAATAATCAAATTAAACATAAGAAACGAAAAGAAAAGAGCAGAAAAGAAACTAAAGACACATAAAAGAGATAACAACACAATAGCAAACAAAAGTCAAAAACAAGTTAAAAAAATATAAAAAACAAATAAGACAGATGGCAAAGAGAGATAAAACCTGATCAATTTGATGGCCTACGAAAGGAATCTCCTCGAGACACAAAAATGATCATTATTACCTTATTTTATTTTTCTTTTCTTTTTTTTTATTTATTTTTCAAAAACATTGGGTTGCCTCCCAATAAGCGCTTGGTTTAACGTCCTCAGCCCGACGTTGGTTCCATCATGGCAGGGTCCAATCTCCGCTGTGCTCCTCTAGTGGGCTTGGATCCTTCTTTCCACAAGAAATGGTGCACGCATATGGCTGGGCCTTGGATGTTAGCAATCGTCCACCTAATAGCTGTTTTGTGAACTCTAAGTACTCGGACGCGTTTCTCTTCTTGCAGTGGTGCAAGGCCCATTTCTATTGTAACTAGCAAAGGATCTTTGTCACCCAAAAGCACATGCCTCATATAATCTGGAAGTAGCTTAAGCTCCAAGGTATTGGGTTTCGTCACAGAAGGAAGAAGTTTCTCATTAGATGAAAGCAATTCAACGTACGAAACATCATACCTGTTTGTGATTATAGCTATAGTCTCATCTAAGCATGCCATAGCTTCCTCCATTTCTTTGGACACTTGTATCAACCTTCCTGGTTCTTTGAAATTTTCTGTCCTATGTGCTCACTAATAGCCATTTCCAATCCATCCTTGCGAGTTAACTCAAAATATTGTTGTGACAAAGAATCATAATATCAACTGCAAAAACAGAATGCAAGTCACTAGGGTACCTCATTGCCTCGAAAATATTGAAACGGATCACTTTGGCATCAAACTCCATGGTGAAAGTGCCATCATGAACTTCAATCTTGATTCTAGCAGTTTTCGAGAATGGTCTCCCTAAAAGAATCGGTGTTGGATTAGGAGACGTCTCATCCTCTATTTCAAGAACAACAGAGTCTGCTGGGAAAACCAATTGATTCACCTGCACAAGCACATCTTCCACAACTCTTTTTGGATATGTATTAAAATGATCAGTAAACTGAATGGTAATA